>JBAMCP010000221.1:11539-47404 GCA_037075105.1 Lissocephala sabroskyi
TAAAGCAAAACAAATCCATTCCACTTAGAAGGAACATAAAATTTGCTTCCTTTCGTGGTTTAGTTTCCGATTTGTTGGCATGCTGACATTCCATGAAAATAAAATAAAGTTGTTTCTCCAAAACGATTTTTGTATTAAATTTTTGTTTTTTTAATTGGCAACAAGACGGCAATCAAAATCTTTTGGCCGACTCACTTGGCCAATTTGACGGAGCACCTGTGTGTGTGTTGTGTGTGTCTGGTGGTGTCGTGCTGTGTGATTTCTCACATGAGCTTTTCCTGTTTGCTGGTGTCACGTAATAGCCACCCAGTTTCCTCCCCAGCCACGGCCCCACCGCGCCCCTCTTTCATATTTCACTGGATGGATTATAATTGCTTCGGATTAGCCGCTGACCAGGCCAGCCAGCCAGCCGACCGTCAGAGCCTGGGACGATGACAGATAACAAGAGTCCGGGGCCGGAAAACAAAAAGCCTCAAAAAAACATGCAAGTTTTTTTTTTGGTTTTTTTATTAAAGAAAATTCATTAATCTTGGGATGGTTTTACGCCGATTGACCTTGGAATTGCCTTCAAATTGTTCGCAGCTAATAAAATTTAAATTAACAGCGCCCCGATTAGCCGCGGCAAGGGCGACTGCTGGCAGCTCTTGCCACATGGCCCCTCCGCTGGGCTAATAGGAAACTTTGGCATGCGAACCATTCCAGCGGGGGAATTTGCGTAATTGAGTGAAAATAAATTCGACGAAGGTCGCAAAGGGCCTCGATGATTTATGATTGACAGACGGCTGACTGAACGAATTTGGCCGACTGACGGGCTAGTCGGATATTTTGGGACTCCTGGCGCCCTGGTTGATAAACAAATCGTTGTTTTTGGTTTTTAAGAACAGGTAATTCGGCTGTCTAAACAAACACAAGAATGGCGGAGAGGGTGCCACAAACAAAGCTGAAAAGTAGGCCTTCTCCCTTCTGAGAGAGGGCTGCTTAATTGGCCGCCTGTCAAACGAGTTTCTCGTTGGCAACTGGCGATCCTTTCCGCACCGCCCACTTACATGCCTGCCGGCCGCTGAAGGCCTTAATAGAGCGATGAAGGGGAGTGGTCAGGCCAACTTAATTGACACGCACTCCCCAAAAGGCCCCGGGAACGGAGTCAGTCAGGCAGCGGGCAGAATGCCCGGCCAGCTGCACGTGCGCTGCCAAGATCGCTGCTGTCGTGCCAGCCGCTTAGCACCTCATTTAGCCAGAAAACGGAGAGCACTATCATTATAGGCCAGGCCTGGCCGGGCACCTTGGCCACGATTAAGATCAGTGTGAGACGAACGCACACACGCGAGCTGTCGTTCTGTCACAATTTCCATGTCACTTTGGAGTTATTTCTGGGGAAATGGCAGCTTTTTTTTTGGGTGGGAACAAATGTTCCTTGTAACCGAAAAAGACACAAAAGTATTCCATGAATTTTGGACAAAATTGCCAACGCATTGAGTGGTCGACAGCAACATGGGCAAAAGCGCGGCCATTCGTTTGGAAAAATGGCAACAAATCTTGCATATAAATGGAGACAACACCCCAACCGCCGCCGCTGCGTCGCCTTTGTTGGTGGCACGGCTGCTTGCAACGTTTCCTGGTCGGCGGGGCCTGTGACTCGAACTCCCATGGTGGTCACAATTTAGCGCAACTATTACAAATCGCATTAGACGCTAAATTTAGTAAAGTCCACCAACACCTCCAAAGACAACGCCAGCTACCCACCGCCCCCCACCCGCCTGTCATCCTGTTCACCTTTGAGTTGTGGCGCCACGGCGGTGGCGGTGTTTCCATTTGACTGCACGTTTGAAATCAGTTGCAGTTTTTCTTGTCTTTGGCTAAAGCGAAGTTTTCATTTTCTAGACGTATTTTGCATATTCTTCTTGGCTGGTTGCTTGGAAGGGTTAACGGCCTTAGCAACATGTTGCTGGCAACATCCAAGGGAAGAGAGCATGTCATCTGGTTGTTGGCAACTTCGGAGGCTACAAAATGATTTATGGCAAACTCTCTGGCATAAACTGTCTTCGGGGGGACAGCAATTTGACATTTGTAAATGTCAATATGCCATAAAAAATCGCCACAAATGGTGAGATCTTTGCCGCGGGCAAATGTTGCCAAAGCTCCACCCCTCGTAAAACCAGCCCGGCCACTCCGACTCAGTTAGTGGGAAAGCACAATTGTCTTTGTCGGTTTTTGGTAAGAGGAGTTACCTTTTTCTTTTTCCGCCCCGCTGCCAACAACCAGGAGCACACAGCACCGAAGATGTCTCCCTTTCGCCCGTTACCAGCCTGGCAACATGTTGCCAAGCGGCCGCCGCAACTTTGTTTACATTTCTCCCACAGCTTTTGGCCCATTTCCATTGTGATGCCAGCAGCGGCGCTGCATTTGAGTTATGACCGCTGTAGTCGATATTTATACGAGATTGAGGAATTTGTATGTGTTTACCACCAGCTGGCGGCACAATGAGGCAATTTCATGTTGTTATTCTTAAGTTTTATTGCACCCGTGAGTCAGCCAGTCAGTCAGTCAGTCGAACGTTCCGCTCGCATGTGGCAAATTGACGAAGACCTCGGGCCAACCATTGGCCTGCTTTTCAGCTCGATTGTCAATTTCGTAACTGTGATTCGTAATTAATCATTTTTGGCGGCCGGCAGATGTACGGGAAGATCGATTTCCCTGGGATTTTAACTTCAATTAGATTCCCCCACAATGATCGTTCTGCGCAGTTTCCTGGGTCTCAGTTTAAAGACAGGATTGCTCATTATAAGCTTTACTGAAATAATTCTCAAGCCAAAGGCCATCTACTTTGCCCTGTGTAAGTCGAAGTCTTTAAAGTTCCTGCCTTTCTATAAACCCACCGATCACAACCAGGGCTGCATGAAAAGGGCTACAGGATTTCGTTCTATTTGCTGGCCTTGCTGTATACCTTGTTGGTGATCTCGGGCTTTATGGGAATCGTGGCGGCTTTGAAGGTTAGAAGCCCCAGAGATTCTGTACATTAAAGATAACTTCCAGTTCCTTTTCAGAACCGTTCGACTCTTGTGCTGCCTCTGCTCGTATTGATCCCGTTTGGGGATATTTCAGTGCTCCTAACTTGGTACGCCCGATACGAAAGCCATGAGGTTGACAACAATATCTATACGGTCCTGGGCATTGCCGTGGAAACAACGATTTTAAGTAAGACTTTCGATGGAGATATTTTGTAAATTTTAATCTTGAATTTCCAGCTACGAGTTACTACTTTTTTATGGTGGTTACTTCTTGGTATTACAAAGCCAAGAAGGCCGAAAGGGAATAGCTGGATTTTTCTATTCTTGAAGCCAAATATATGATCGTATGAGCCCCCGCAATTTGTGTAAACCGAAAAGTGGATCATCTAACGGTCTCTTTGGCTAATGCCTCGTCGTGGCAACATTATAAAACCATTTCTCACAAAATACACCCAATTTTCCTGAAGCTGAAACCGCAGCCAGCGAGCGATTCAAATTACACGAGCGTTTTACTCGTTTCTGCTCGGGGCTAATTACCATCAGTGAGTTGCAGTTTCTGTTGCTGTAACGGCCGCAGCGGCAACAACAGCCAGCGACTCCGAAGCAGAAAGTGAGGCGGTAATTATTTTGGCAATAACTGGACCAAAGCACAGGCCAGGCCGGCAGCTCGCCAAGTATCGTTGACCGAACTGACAGCCTGGGGCAGAAAAGTGAAACCGGGGCCACCGCCGGGGAAACATGCGGTGTGTCGAGGGGGCGGGTGGATGGGCAATTTGGCTTCCGTGTTGTTGCTGGCAGGCTGGGGGCAGTGGGTGGGCACGCCCCTACAAAAATTTACATAATTATTGTGATTTAATTTGCTTAGTTCGCAATTTCCCGGCCTCGACTTCAGGTGACATGACGGGGCGGCTTTTGAAGTCGACAATCGTCGTGTAGGTTCGAATTTCTGTGTCAAATTCTACACACACACACACACACATACACACTTTACAATGAAACGATTTCTTGCTGTTTTTCTGATCCTTAATCCCACACTCATTGGCTACACGATTGGGTCCGATTCGATATCCGGATCTGGCTCGGCAGCGGAATTGAAGTGCCTTGAGTGCGACGCGGTAAACAGCGAATGCAAAGTCAATGAAGAAGGTTATACCTGCGATTGGGGCGAGACCCTGGAAACTACGAATACAACGCGGGCCGAAGGCCTCCCCTGTATTCCACCTAACTACACCATAAGTACTGAGAACCTTATAAAATCTTTATAGAAATCTCTATGATATCCCTGCAGTGGCGCAAAACATGTATGGCGGCTGCTGCTTTTGGTCGCAGAAGCATGGAATCTCCAGGGTAAGCAAAAACCCTGATCAGGACTCCTGCATTCGATGCCTGCACTTGGCCCCGTGTACGGGTAATCGCAGCTTACCGCTAATCATGGTTCTCCTGCTGCTCTTTGCCCTCGAGAACTGCCTCTCTTAGAGTTTCCTGTCTCTTTTGAAATTTCCTAACGAAAAAATTATGAGCTCCCTCATTTTCATAGCGATCATTTGTACTATTTTTCAAATAGGATCCGCAGCCTACGGTCACTACCGTTGCCTCGATTGCGGCGACAAATTCACCTCCTGTAAGGTCAAAACGACGGGCTATTGGTGCGAGGATGGCGACATTTTGCCCACCAATGGCTCAGGTGTCCACGGACGCCTTAGGAAATGCGTGCCCAATTTCTATGATATTGGTAGCTATAAGTATAACAAAGGCTTGGACGGGAGCAAAGGTTGTTTGTTTTGCAGATGATGTGATTGGGGACTGCTGCTTTTGGAGTCCCGAACTCGGCGTACATCGAACCTCGGCATTGATCTATGCCATGTGCCATGAGTGTACAGACAAGGCGCCGTGCCGGGCCCCCGACCAGCGGACAGCCAATCCTCGCTGGCTGCCTGTGCTGGTTTTATTGGCGATCTGGGCAACTTGTTAGGCGTTACATCAGAGAGACAGACAGAGAGAGAGCGAATGATTTGGAACGAAATCGACAGCTCGATTTTGGCTTCGGGGCAAGTGCAATTGTCTCTTCACTTTTTCCAACGACCCGGTCGATCTCCTGGCAGGCCTCTAAATTAAGCAGTTTACACGTTAGGCCCCGAAGGCCTGCAGAAGGCGGTCATTGGGTAGCCACGTCCGAGATCGCTTCAATGGAGCGACATGCAAAAATTCCTGCCCATCGATTGGCACGACTCCCAGCCCACATTCCACGGGTTCTATTTCTATTTCAAGGTTCAGTTTCAAGTTCGTATTCAGTTGAATGACCCTTGTGCTTCCCTTAGACTATAAAGTATTTAATTAGAAGAGTTGCCAGTTGACTTACCGTTGTGGAGCTGCGCTTGCGCAGTAGATTGTCCAGGCAGAGCTGAACCTCGAAGGCCTTCAGGTAGAGCAGATGATAGCGATCTCGCAGTCGCTCCAAGTTGCCCTCACCCTTTCGATGGTGGGCAGAGCCGCTGCCGGCTGTGGTGGCGGCTGCGGTGCTGGTGGTTGTGTGGTGGGCACTTGCGGTTGCAGCGGGCGTCACCAGGAGTGCCGTGTCAGAGGCGAAACCACTGCTGGTGGTGCTGGCAATCGATTTGGTGGCCTCGCTAGTCGATGAACTGGAGCAGTTGCTGGTTAGGGACGCCGGTTGCTGTGACTGCAGTTGCTGTTGTTGTTCCCTTTCAGAGGCGGCCCGAATGCAGGCGCTCACCACTCGAGCGTGTGATACAATTTCATGGTACAACACCTGGAACGAAATTGAAGCAGACGGAGAAGGAAAGTGTCAGAGAAACTCAATTCGAGTCATTGGCAAATGCAAAATCAAATCAAAAACTAAATGCAAATCGAGTTCGGGCCAGGAAATTAAAAGCATTAGGAGAGTGTAATTCAATATCCAAAGATAGATTTTTGCGCAATCGGAGCGCCCGAGCTGTGCTAGAAAATGGCGCTTAAAAAATTGCAGATATATTTTTAGTTGCATGTCAGCAAGTTGCTTCCTGGGCCCTCAAAGGTTTTGGAATTTATTGAGGTATTAATTTTAGGAACTTGCAATTATTTTGATGTTTCTGAACATTTTCCAATTTTCCGATTTGGTTCTTCCTATTAGCTAATCGAAAATTTGCCTATTAGGCAGGCAATTATTTTATTTTTAAAGCACTTATTTATGGGTAATTTTTTCTTTTCACCGCGTCCTGTCAAAAAGCGTTTAGGGCTGCATATTTTCTTTTATGACAGCCAAGGTTGCATTTTAATTTATCGTTTCTGTAGTGGAATTTAGGCCGCCCTAAATTTTGATTCTGGCAACCGGCAGGTGGCGCGATTTTGTTTGCGGAAACTATTTGAGATTTTATTTTGAAAACATCTTCCACCGAGCTTACATACTTTAATTTACTTCTAAGCCTTAGCAGTTCCTTCCTATAATCGTGAAGATAACTTCCCTAATATTTAATTTTTAGAATAAACAATTTCCCCACAAAATTCCACTCTGACTTTCCCTGGGCAGATTTGAATCGCTCATTTGTTATTTCGACAGCGTCCTCTTCCGAGGTCAGAAACCCACACATTGCATAATTTTCCAAGCCTCATTGTCTGATTGTTTGAGGGGGCGGGCCTCGCGGACATTGTGATTAATCGATGAAAACGCTTGTCGGCTATTGAATGCGAAAAGCTTTCCGCTTGGCAAACACCAAAGACCCCAGCGTGTGCAGAGCGATATTCAATTTATCAAAAGAAAATAATTACAAAATAATTGACACGCACAGGTCAACGGGGTCGCCCACAGCACCCACCGTGCCTGGCGGATCCTAACCCAATCCGAGTCGCTTCGGCTGAAGGTGTGTGGGTGTGGCAGGCACAATGACACCCACACACCCGCCACATCCTGGGGGCCCCGCCAGGCAATCGTACGTTGATCTTTTAACAACAGTTTAACCCCATCACGACCCCTTGCATCAGAGGACGTAGCCGGAGAGTCATATGGGCTTCCCATGGCTGCCTCTGTCGGAACTTCAGATCTGAAAACTCACACACACACATGTGGCCCACGGGCGGGCTCAACGAACTGAACAATTGAAGTTTGGCTTGGCTTTTCACCCGGCCAAATGGCCAAGACTTTTTGGCCGGCAATTATTTATTGCGATGACTGTCACTGGCCTCCGCCTTGGCCATCGTCATCGTCGTCGTTGTCGATGTGGACGCTTTTCCACCTGCTTTGGGCCGCAAATTAAATTGTCTCAAAGGCGTTGCAACTGTCGATGCAGCAATTGCAAGTCGATGAAGTTGCCCATTTGACTGAAAATTATTACCATTCGACAATTTGACATTTGACGTCGTCGTCATCGCTGCAGTCAAAAAGATTTAATGACAATTCACTTGGCTAACTCGCAGGTGATCCTGAGAATGATTAGAAAGTCTCCAAGAGATTTATGAAGGCCCACGAGAAAGTTGGTAGGATTTCACTTTTGCCTCGCATAATCGGCTGAGCCAAGCGAAGTGATTGGAATTGAGAACCAGAGAATTCTGTGTGTTTTGGGGGGGCCTTTGCGCTATGCAATTTTCTGCATCATTACAACGAAAATGCTAAAAACCAAACCAGAAATTGTTTGCATTATGATTTTATCATTATATCTAATTATAAACCCGCCAACCGAACGACCAAAGCAAACACAAACCAACACAGACCGTCCAACTCCACAGGCTTGGCCAGGGTACACGTGCGCCTGGACGCGCCTTCCACCACAAGCACAGTCTGTCCAACTGTCCGATTGTCTGGCTGGGCTGTAGTCGGTTCAAGAACAAAGCTCCCTTGGCTGTAAGTGAGACTTCAAAACGGGCAGTTATGGCGTTTGGCAGGGCAGGGCGGAGCCGGCAAAGCGTTTTTCGAAGGAACCTCTAAACAAATGTCCGAGTGGGTGGATGGCAGCCTGCCTGCCTTTGCCTTATTTGCGAGATAGTTGAGCCTCATTATGGATGAGCATAGAACCCACCTAGAGTTTTGCCCAGCCCCCAATTCTAACCGCAATGTATCTTGGCGAACGGAACGCCTTTCTCTTTGGTTTTGTTTTGTTTTTTTTTTTCTACTTTGCCTTCGTTCGTTCCATGGTCTTGTGGAGGCTGCTGCCTCGATACCACTCCCAATTTTTGCACGACTCTGGCAGCGACCCTGCCACGTTCCCCTCCGCCTGGTTAATGCATTTTACACACGCTCACTCACCCACCCACTCGAGAGACGGGCCGACGGACTCGACGGTTGGGGGTTCGGCGGTCGCCTCAACAGTTGGAAATATAAGAATTTTATGCAAAATTCGTGACTAATCTTCTTGTGGAATGAACTTGAGAGAGCGAGAGAGCGGACGGCCCGGCCAGCTGGCTTGATTGCCCTTGGGAGACGCATCGGCATCAATTGCCTGATAAATTCTTGGGGACCTCGCTAACAAAAGTGAAGGCGTTGAACAAAACATTCCGAAACTAAAAATGACATCACGGCAAAGTTGAGGCTAATTGGCCGGGAGATCTCATAATGCCAGGCATTAGAATTTCGATTCTTGCAACATCGCTTCGTGGATTTTTGAATGCCTGCCACATGACGCATTCACTTTGCAATTCATTCCAAACGAATTCGAAATTTTGGGCGAGTTGTCGTTGCCGTCGTCGTCGTGCCGCCTAGAACCGTCTATTTTTAAAGAGTTGCGGCGGCGGCCAGACACCAACAACAGCAGCCACATTAGCCCGAGGTTCGTTGACTTGCGGAGACTTTGTAGATTGCCAGTCGATTGGGCAACCCGGCGGAGGCTGCGTCGCCAAGGGTTAGCCGCTGAACCGTAGAACAATACCAAACATTTATTATCGGAAATGTCACTGAGTGACCTCGACCGAGTTTTTCCGAATTTTATAGATACGCCTTCCCCCTACAGGTCTCTTGAATATTTCTGTAAGATTTTCCCAGAGTTTTACAGGAAGTTGTTAACTTTGAACTGTGAATAGCCAGGGGAGAGCGTGGCCCTTCGTCTGCATCTAATTACCGTGGAGGGAAAATCTTGGCACCTATTGTATTGACAAATTGACAAACGGAAAATGACAAAGCAACAACAAAATTGAAACTTTCCACGAGGGAGGAAGTGTCAGGCAGCTAATTCGGTGCGAGCGTCTCGGCTCCCCTCACAGTCAGTGGGTCCATTAATCTGCCAGAATCTGTCAGACGATCACCCCCGCTGGCCCGCTGACCATTGTGGGGTTTGACCCATAAAAATCCCAGCCATTAGAATGATGCCAGCTCCGTGCCAGAACCGACACCAAACCGACTTAGCGGCTCCCCTAGAAAACTCTAAAAAGAACTCAAGCTCAGCCGAGGTTGCAGTTAAAGCCGCCGAGACTGCAACGACGACATGGCCTATTGAGTAACATATCAGAGCTGCAGTCAGAGATATTAAAGGCGACGGTGTATTTTGAGAGCGGTTGACATAATCACGTCCAAGTGTCACGTTTACCAGTGGCACGATAAGGCGGCAAGTCGGCTGAGTCGGCCGACCGACCGACTTGCCGCTTTTGTGGCCGTCACGTTCTCAAGAAAGATGGCCCGGCCGGGTGCCCCGAGCAAATGTGGAGAGCAACCTCGCCGAGCAGAACAAGTTTAAGTCGAGACGATGGCGACGATGGCCACGATGACGGCAACGGCGACACTGCTGTGGTCTCATTAAGACCCTGGCAACATGGTGTTTTTTATGCTTAAAATGATTATGAAATTGTCGAATTAACTGTTTATTAAATTGTGTTCAATGCAACAGCAGGGGTCGTCCGAATTGAAACTTGGAAAAGATCACGAAAACAAAAACCACAAAAAAGGAAAATTGATAGAATTTTAAGGTCATTTTCATTTGAGGAGAAACGTTCTTTGGTTTCCTGAGAGCTCTACACTTTGCGTGGAAAGAGGGGAAAAACGAGACAACAAAGAACTTTAGGCCACCTGCGGGGTTTCTATCGAAAGACTTCAAGACGAACTTTGGTTTTTTGGTAATTGAAATCTTTGAAACAAACATAAATCCCATTGAATTGGAAAATGGAAGGAATCAAACCAAACGACCAATATGAAATATCTGATTTCTCTACTTTTGATTTTTCAGGAAGTTTGCAGGGAAATTAAAGCCTCTAATATTCTTAAAGATCCTTTCAAGATAGAAAACTAAAGATGAAATTGTAGAAGTAATAAAATTCCACAGCCCTTTAGATTCGTTGCCTCTAAAATTATCCACAAATCTGAATATGTAAATGAACCCTAATCGAGTGATAAATAAAATAAACAAATTAATATTAAACGGAAACTTCTTTCGAAGAAGAATTTCAATTTGGTTCTTTGCGTGGGCCTGCAACACGATTTGAACCTGTTTGGAGGAACCTGGAACTTTCTCCGTGATTAATTCGGAAATTATTACAACATCACGACGCTTTCTATTTATTACACAATTAACAAGTCGTTAGCCGGGAAAATGTCTGGTTTTTTCGGGGCTGGGCCTCGTCCATTGACCGCTGATAGTTAAACTTTTGGTAATCTCATTTTAATTACCGCAAAATGAAAAGCTCACAAAAAGTAACCCACCAATGGTCACCGCCGCTGCCGACATTGTCGGTTTTTTACATCGACAGTGGGTAGTCCGATTCAGGGGCGGGGACCGGCCAACTGGGGGACCTTTCACCGGCTCTACTCTCCCAGGCGACTACAGCCACAGCCGCAGATAATGATAATTTTATTAGCCGCTACTGTCAAGACCTGAAATGGCCCGATGTCTTCGAACGGAGCGGGGGGATCTTGCAATTGCCCTGAATCACCTCCCTTGAGGAGGTGGAGGGCGGCCTTCCCCACCAACGCTCAAGTCAGCGGTTAATTGATGAGCTTTGAACCTTTGCCTGGGCGTTGATGCCACTCGCCGTAATGGCCTTGTCCGGCGGAGCTTAGGCGGCAAAGGGCACTTGAGGTATTTCTTCATCTGCCCTCGGTGCCTTATTTGGGGAAGTGTTAATGAGAGCCGCAGATTGTTTGGTAATTCGATATTTTGTGTAGCTTCGGTGGTCCTCGAGACGTGTATCAGGTTTGCTCTCAAGTGTTTTCCCAACCAAAAGATCTGGGTGAACGAGTTCAGTGACTTCTGCTGAAGTTCATCCTCGGAGAACTTTAACTTGGCCGAAAGCGGGCAAAATCGATGGCTGATCGTTCGCCATTAAAAGCGAAAGCTAATTGAGCATTGCTGAAATTGTCGAGGGGGAAAAGCATCCAACCATTCAGCTGTCAATACCAACAAATCACGGTCCGAAACCAAATCCGTTTCATATCAAATTGCGAGCATATTTCATGCGGCTCAACGACAAAATCAAGAGCAGAAATGCCAACAGAGAAAGACTTGCAGATAAATCAGAAATCGGCCGGGCATTTTGACAGCCCACAAATCGCCAGTCGCCGATTTGGCCGTTTTCTTGGCTCATCGAGTTCAGGGTTGCCAGGGTTGCCCCGGCCAGCACGACACAAAAGATGCCTCACCTTAAATCTAGCCGATCCACTGCCATTACCGTTGTAGTTTACATAATTACCGTGCCCGGCCCGTGGGCATGGAATTAGCCGGGCGCAAAAGCGAACAAATCCATGGCTAATTATATGAAATTAATTGGACAATTTACCCTCAGCCGATTATTTGCCTTTGAGCTGTCAGTCAATCGGACGTCAGAGCGCACAAATTTCCAATGGAATGAGGGTATTTTTGGTGCAGCCCGTCAAAAAAAAAAGAAACTATAGGTCTGGGGGAAAATTCGAAGATCCGCTGAGGTCCTTAAAACTACAGAATAACTGGAGGATTATACAGATTTTTAAAATTACTCAGACACAAATAAGAACTCATGAATAGACGTAGGAGAAAAACAATTCTTGCCAATTGGATAAATGAACGTCCAAGCAAACCCAACGAGTCCTTAATTTGCGTTTTGCGTTTTCTTTCCTTGGCTTTGATTTTGGATTATTGAGCGATCATTGGAATCATTTATTTATGGATTGACGTTTTAATTAATGAACACCTGCGGTGAACACAGAAACACAAATTAAAATCTAACAAATTCAAATGCCAAAATGGGAAAATTTTCGTTAACATTGCAAATGAGTTGGACGCTGCCAGGCATCGGCGATGGCCAGCCAGGCAGTCCGGCGAGCCTTTTAAAGACCCCGAAATACAATGGAAATTTTTAGTTACTTTCACTATCAGACGAGATGAATAAACAAAGTGAATCGCGTTTTCTACCATTACGACACCTCAATTTGCGACAGTATCCCCCCCACCAGCATTCACCTCCCTGGATCGTCCTCTTCCATGCCCAGAAGCCACGAAATCAAATATATGCACGTAAGTCAGTCCAGCCCCCCAAAGAGCATCCGAACCGCCTCTCGCACTCTCTGAAATCGACGGACGACGGACGTCGGAGGACGGAGGCTGGCGAAGACTTTATAATCTTTGTGGGCCCATGTAACTCATTAAACGGCAAACAAGTTCATAACTTGGCAAGGGTCAGGCGAGTCAGGCACTGCACCGCCGCCAAGGAGACGAGGAAAGAGGAGGCCACGATGATCGGACATGTGGGCTGGGCTAGCGCACCTGTCGTTGGTGTATCCTCCAGCACGATTATGTGGCAGCAGCAACAACAACAACAAAAAATTGATTTTTAAAAGCGACGAGAAAGTGGGCGCATCCTCTGGGAGTAGCCGGTGGCACCACCGCTCCACCAACAGCCACAGCAAAAACCATTAAGCATTAAGTGCCCCGGCGGACCCGGCGATGATCGTAAGGCTTATCAAGGGTCTCCTGCCACCGCCGACAAAGTAAAAGTTCGACACCCGGATTGTTGGCCAAGTCGCTGTTGTTGTTGGTTGTTGGTTGTCGTGCCGCCCAAAATGTCGCTTCACAGCCAATAATCTCAATCTTGGCCAGCCATCGAGAGATGACGGTTATGGCCAGAGCGGCATTGCCCATTGTTGTCAAGATCCATCTATTGTTGCTGTTACCGTTCGAAACAGTTTTTCACGGTCTCCGCGGTTCCCGGAATTATCTCACGAGACGTGATTTGCTACCACTCCACAAACAACTTAAAGCCCATTTACCACCACGAAATTATATCGAAATTTATCGTTTCTCGAGGGCCCCCCAAAATGGCCAATGGAACGTGGTGATAACAGCGCCAGAGCAGCTACAAAACAAGCCGAGGCTGTGGTCGGTGTAAACAAGGTCAATAACATGGAAATTCCGAGTTCGCTGGCAATCGATAACAATCGATAGACAGTAAAGAGTGGAATGGACGCTTGCGGAATGGAAAGAGCGGTATTTGCAGTTTTTTCTTTCTAAATTGCATCGTTGTTTGTCTTTTGGATTTGCGTAAACCGATTAATCGGAAGAATCTGTGCAACTCAATAA
Source organism: Lissocephala sabroskyi (assembly GCA_037075105.1). Classification (NCBI taxonomy): domain Eukaryota; kingdom Metazoa; phylum Arthropoda; class Insecta; order Diptera; family Drosophilidae; genus Lissocephala; species Lissocephala sabroskyi. Next base: position 25,008 of record JBAMCP010000221.1, read on the forward strand.
CATGGAAATTCCGACTTCGCTGACAATCGATAGACAGTAAAGAGCGCTTAAGCCTTTGGACGCTAGCGGAATGAAAAGAGCGGTATTTGTTTATTGGGAAAGAACCTAAGCAACTCTGCGCCTGTGACAAAACGACTTTAATTAACTTTTGGTAGAGTGAAAGTAAATCGATTGAAACTCTGGGCAATTCGAAGATTTGACGCCTTCATAATGCAGTGCAGTAGCAGTAGCAGTAGCAGTAGCAGTAGCAGTTTGCCGGCAATCAATCTGTGCATAAAAGTCACTTGATCGTACCCGATACAGGCAATATTTATCGGCATTCGGCAATCAATAAAGTTTATTAGCAATTTGAATAACCGACAGCAACGACGACAGCGTCGACGAGCGAACCCCAACGGAAGCGAGCGACATAAACGGCTGACAGCCAAACTCACAAATGGTAACTGCACCTTGGCGGCAGTTCAAGTGGCAGTTGCATGCTGCACATGTGTGAATCGCCGCGAAAAGCGTTGGTGGGGGGATTATGATGGCTGTCTGTGCGGCGGCTGGCTGGCGGCTGCTGCACCTTGCCAATCGAATTGTCGGCAATGCCAGCTAAGCCGCCATGACGAGTGAATGTTGCAAAAGACTTAACAAGGATTAATCACGCGCCACATGTTCGTTCCCTAGAATGCGCCACACGATGACGGCGGCGGCATCACACACACCTTCAATCGATTCGTGGCACGTAACGCCTCCGTTCACTGGGCACAGTCGATTTTTTTGTTGGGGTTTTTTTATGCAAACGATCTGTTAACTTCAATTGGATATTGCTCAAGCCCCGGAGGCTGGGGCGACCGCCTGACTGCATGACAAATTATCATCTAGATGGACCCTTGACTCTGGGGCGACGGGCGCTCTGGCCAAATGAAGATTTCAATAGAAAGTCTCGCATTCGTTGGCTGTTGCGGGTTGTGATTTCAATTTTCACCACCCAGACACATCGTGTGGCAGAGTCGCGGTGAATTTATCACGTGGCGATTTTTATGATAATCGCAAGTCACTTCACTTTTATTGGCGACTGGGGCTGGCAGTGCGGGCGGCCGGCGCGATCCGCTGTCACGTAAGTCGAAAAACAAATATGAGGGTTACCAGGGGTTAAGGCTTATCATCAACACCCCCGCAGCGACCACGGCTGCTCTTTCGACAGGGCCAAGGTGTGAAAAATGCAAAAGAGTTGCCTGCCTGACTGCCCGCCTGCCTGTCTGTCTGTCTGGCTGCCTCGCAAGGTGCAACTGCGCCGTGACTCAATCTCGGTAACGGAAACGAACCTTTGACACATCAGCCCGCTCCTTCTCTCGGGCCCCTTCGACTATTAACAAAGCGCAAATCTCTTTGACAGCCTTCAATGGTTTTTGGTTTTTTTTTTTTGTTTTTCATTCCCGTCCAACAGATCGTCTGGCGTTTTAAGCTCGGGGAAAAGGCCAAAGTCTCGCAGCCAAGACAAACAAACTGTGGACGCTGTTGTGGCAGCCACAAAAAAAAAAACATTGTAACATTGCCGGAAGACAGGCAATGTAACAAAAAAGTTCAACGGCAACGAGAGCTGAAATTGTTTCAAATATCGAAATGCACTTTTTTTGGCCTCCCCTTTGACAGACAGACCAGCAGCACTCGTGAAGATACAAATGCACACACACACAGCTGCAGTGCAGATGCAAACTGACAGCAGTCCAGAGACTGCAAGACCAACAGACGGACGGATTCAAACTGACAAGGGCCCGGGACCGGGTGCACGGGTCCGGCGGCGCATCTTTCCATTTTCTTCAAAGAGTCGGCTCTTTTCCATTTTGTTTACTCAACCAGAGTTGCCGCATTGCCCAATGCACAGCTGCTGCCTGCGATTGCCTCTCCGGCAAACTCTGCACTCGCGGAATTGTCATCGTCATCGTCATCATCATCGTCGTAGTCGTTGTCCAGCCACTGAAAGTTTCCTACGTTTTATTTTACAACGCATCGTAAACGAGGAATTGGCAATTGTTGGCTGTTTTTATGGTAATGCTAATGGGACCAGGCCAAAGATAATGAGGTGCAGATAAACACTAAAAGTTTCCCAATACACGAAATCAAATTACCCCAAATATATACCTCCATATGGTTAACATGGATATTAATACCCAAGCAACCCAAACAGGAGGACGAAAAAGACACGAACAACTTTAGACTTTCAAACTCTAAAGAATTCTTTAGATTGAAAGAGGACAAAATATCTCCCATCGTCTCTTTATAGCCCGATCTTTAAATGGGTAAAGTTTAATCTGTTTGGACAGATGGAGACTAAAAAGTGGACGATATTTCTTGTCCTGAAACGGATTATCTTGTCTGGTGAATAAATCTCGAACAGTGAGAAATAAAAGACTCTTTAAAGAAGATAATGCGGGATCCCAAGGATGATCCTCAATCCTCTTCTTCGTTTGTGGAGTTCACTGACTTCCACACGCTAGAAAATAATTCCGCCGAAAAAAAAACCCAAAAATGGAATTGATAACAATTAAAAAATTGCTCTCATAACTCAAAATGAGAGAAAGTAACTGAGTCTTAATTGGTGATTCGTTTTCCCGAGCCATTTGAGAGCTGGACGAAGAGCGGCGGCACAAACTCGAAATACTCTCGCGGATAACTGATGGATTTTTTTTGGCCACTGTCGGCTTGGCAGTCGCTTTGTCTTGGGCAATAATCTTAATCTCAGGACCATATTCGGGGGCCTAAGACAGACACCGAACGTTGCCAATTGTCTGCGGTTTGTGGAGGCCGGGATGAAAAAGGGGCAGGAGGGAATCTCTTAAATTGGCATGAAAAATTGAAATTTGCACGCAATACGAATTGGAAGTTATGACAGACCATTTAGCCAAAAACAAAAATCCCCGTCAGGAGTTTGGTTGACTGTGAAATTGCCGAATGTTTTCGACACTTTGGTCATATGAGGAATTGCGTTTTTAATTGCGGAAGCGAACCGAACTCCCAGGCACGGCTGATGGTGGGGATGGATTCTTACCTGAAAGTAAAAGAAAAAAAATGGAAATTAATATCTTGTCTTTGACAAACTGGCTGCATATTTTATGATCCCATTTGGATCGCTGATAACGATTGCCTGGGAAATTTATGAATGCCCCCAAATAAAATGGGAAATGGATGCACTTCGGGCCAACCACTTCCGAGCCGATGTGACACTTTTGATCCGCTCTTTTCTTTATCGCCCGATGCGCCAGAGTGAGGAGGGGTCTATAAATACCTCATAGACTTTATAGGGGCGTTGCAGTGAACTAGTTTGGATCGGATGGCGTTGGGGAATTCAACTAATTCAATTTGTGCCATAAACCGAAAATGGAAGAGAAAATGCGAGTGGATTGGAAGGCGCAGTGGAGTGAAATGTTTGGCCACACATGGCAATCGGATATGAGATTCCGGAACGCCGGAGTGGGGGAAGACAAACCCACCCGGAATTTGAGAAACAACAACACAAATAACACGCAACAACAATTTATTAAATCCCCAATTGACAGCCAGCAGAGCGCCAACAAATCGACCACCCCCGACCCTCCCCGCTCTTGGTTGCTTTTATATGGAAATGAAAAATATTCCAGGGGAAATCGGCCGGCACTTGAGAACTCTTCAGTGGGTGTTGAGTGGAGGAAAGCCGGCGAGGGCCGGGCAGTTTGTTATGCTAATTGAAAAGCTATCCACGCTCCAAAAAACTCCACCATGAAAAGAGAATTTCCGTCTGTCCTCCGCCCGTCAGATTTTCACCCAATTTTCCCCAACGTCCGCGTGACATTCGCTCGCGTGGGCGTCGGCCTGCGAGGCGCTTGGGTGGGCAGGCTGCCTGCCGCCTGTGGCACAAGGCACGCGACGCCGCTGTCATGTCTGCGGCTGCATAGAAAGTGCCTTCGACTGGCGTCTCTGCATTGTTTACACGCCGATAACATGGCCGAGGAAAGCCTGCCGAACCGCCGGTCGATCGGTCGGCCGGGCACAAACTTTTGGCCTATTTATTGATTTATATGCAGTCGTGATAAGATAGCCGCCGCTACGACTTATAGATACTCCAATTCTAGTGGTATTGTCGAGCCATAAATTAAAGTTTCTGTCTTTGACATGCGCGACATTAAGGGCACTAATATGGACTAGGGGCATTCGTCGAGTACCTGGGAAATAACTCATAGGGATCGAGGCCAATGATAAATGGAGGCAGCCAAGAGACCGGCAACTACCTGGGACTTCAATGATATTTATACAAGATTCCCCAAAGAATTCAAAAGGGGAATATAATTTAGAAATGTTTGGACGATTAATATCAATAAAGAAGAGGGACAGGAAATATCTAAAGAACTGAAGAACTGAATGAACTAATATTTCAAACAAAGAAACAATGGATCGATTAAACATTTAGTCGAGTTTTCGATAGGAAACTGAATTAAAAGAGCCTTCAAATCAAAGACAATCCAAAGCAAATCCAAAGGTTTTGTTGGCCGCCTCTGTCGTCGGTTTTACAGGCCACAATAAACTCCCCGAAGGCCTTGTCGGCATGACCAATGAACCATTTAATCTCGCACTTTGAAGTCAAACAAAAAAACGAAATCATTTTCAATTTTAATGCTCGGGAAAACAGAAAATAAAATTGCATCATCGAAGTGCACGGCACGTTTGTGAATGCATTTTTTTGTATTTCTATTTTTTTAGCTAAATGATTCGCTCCGCCAGCTCCTAAAATATGTTAACTTTATTGTTACACGAGCAGTCAGTTCGGCGGGCAAGCTTATAGAGACATTGCCAACCGGCCAACAAACAAACAGTAGGACAGACGGACAGATGGTCAGGCAAACAGTCGATTGGAAAAACACACACGAAGCAGGCAAATAAATTCAAACCCAAATGTCCGTTGTCTTGGGGGAAAACAACAAAAAAATGTTTATGCAAAAAAGTAGCAGCGCCGGCATTGGAAACGCTGGTGATGGTGTCGGTGTCCATGGCGGTGGAAAAGAGGAAGGAAGCTACACAAAAACAAAAATGTGCAATGGGAAATGCACTTCTGGCGCTTGGGTGGCATGCAACATTCCGAGTGTGGCGGCCGCCCGCCATTCAACCATGAAAAGCTGAGTTGCCGGGCTGTTCAGCTGCCGAGCCGTTGAACTTTGTTGGCTACTCAACCGGGAATATGGAAAATTAGAGGGTTGAAGGGCTTTCAAAAAGGAAATGGTCATACATCTTGAGATCCCTTCTATCGAAAGTGTCTACATTAGCTTTCCCTCAGGCTGCTTGAGGTTCCTAAAAAACATGAACAAAGGAAAAGATTTCCACTCCGCTTGAGTTTATTCAGGTGACCCAGAAGTGATCTTTCGCCTTCAAACTTTCCCCCAATTGAATAAAAAGCGACAACGACAGACAAAAATTGTAATTTCATGGCTTGTCAATCATGTCCGAGGTTAAGGTGAAGCTGATCTACCGCAGAACCACGACGATCAGCAGAAAGGGCGCAATCCGCATCGCCGCCAACTGTCGCCTCCGTCTGATTTATGGCCCCCAAATCTGTGGCTCCCACAATGGCAATTTGCTTAGGATTCGCGACGCTGGGGCCCATGCAATGTCAGAGGTTAACATAATATTTTTGATTGCATTTCAATTTTCATATTTGCCATAAATCTTGCACAAGTGGCAAATTAAAAGTCATAAATTTTTTTCCACAAAGGCAAATGGAAAAAATATCATTGCCGCTGCCAAAAAAAATATTCAATTCAACAGCCGCGACACGGCAACTGCAACTTTCAACGCCGCCATCGCCATCGCCGCCTTGGTAACATGTTACCCACATTTGTCAGCCAATTTGGCGGGCAGTTGAAATCGGCGATCCAACTCAGTTTGGGGCTGAGCTCGGCTCAGCAGGTCGGAGCGATGATGGCGTTGATTGTGGTCGTGCTGTTCGGCGCTCGGCTGGGCAAGGCGGCAATTTCATTTGCCATTTTAATTACGCGGGTAATTAGAGTCAGAGGTGGACAAACGGACACTTGCACAGTTCCGACAACACAGCGGGGAAGGGATATTAATTGAAAATAAATCGAATATTCAATTTCTCAAAAGCAGTTGTGAGACTCTGACAATATTTGAGCGGTTTAATCGAATTTTGAATGCCTGAAAATTCACTGATTTTATTCCATTTTTAAGTTGGAATACTTTATTGTCAGATTCGCTATTAAATCCAGATTAACTGGTAGGGAAATATTTTGAATATGCTGGATAAATTTCAGGGTAGTTTTAACCCCAAAGACGAACCTAATGTTAAACGAATAAAAATCTCACCATCTGCTCAACGGTCTTGCTCATGTTGTTTTATTGTAAAACTTGTTTAAGGAGTTAATTCTTGATAAATTCTAAAAGTGAAGAGAACAAATTGAACCTAGACATCAATTGAAAGCAGAAAAATTGAACAACCAACTCAACAAAAACTCACCAAGCACCGAGAATCGTAGTTCCTGACCACATCTAAAAATACCACATAAATCACCTAACGGTTCAATTAAATTAAGGTGGACACACTTCAAGCTTTCCACGGTAATAAATTGGGAAAGAGTTCTCTGAAAATTCGGCTCTCCCAGCGATTGACCCAATTCTGGCAACGCCCACCGGTGGCTCCTACAGCCGACGTCTCTAAGCAGTTCAAATCTTAACGAATACATCAGCGTGGGCAGACTGAGTGCTCGTCGCTTGGAGTTTAATTATTTCCAAATGATCTTTCAATGCTGGCCAAGGGGGAGGCTAAGGAGTCGAGTCGCCCACGCCGGGGAGGCAAACACCCGGTAATTTGAGGCAGATGAGCTGCACCCGCGCCGTCAAACTTAAATTTAAATTTATGTGCGCCTTAAACTTGGGAGTAGAGATGCCTTCACCGAGCCCACCTCAGCCAATTGAGATATTGACTGAGAGACAATAAGAAGCCGCGCCTCAAACTCATCTTTTGGAGTTTCCTCATCAAAACTTGGGCCTACGGCTGGACGGACGGGTGGTTGGGATCGGGTGTCTTCTGTTTGCGATTCAAGAGCATCACGATAAAAACTGTAATAGATGTTGGGCTCGGATAGACGGCGAAAGGGGCTCGTTCGCTCGGTTGACTCTTTGACTTCCCGGGGGCTTTTGGCTTTCTGCTTTCTTCAGCCGCCCAACCGAAATGGCAAATGATGTAGTCTGGCAACAGAGGTAGGTGGGTCCGAGCCCCTCCCCCTCTGAAACTCTTAAAGAGAAAGCATTGAAGAACTCTAAAATATCTAATTAAAAGATATGTAAACTTATAAATTTCCGTTGAGAGGAAATCGAATGGAACGTGAGGCGGTCGAGTGTCGGCTTTCAAATTTGGTAATTTATGTTTAGGTTAATTTAATTACCCGCCCAGAGTTCAGGCAAACAACAAGCGCATGAAAATAATTATAGAAAACAGATTCAATTACCAAAACTACAAGTGGCCGAAATTGCCAACTTGCTGTTGGCCGCAGGCGCAGGTGGCAGGTGGCCGGGCCAGGCCAAAAGGCTATTCGGCGACTCATTTGACAGGCTAGTAATTTTCAACGCAGTGGCAACTGCCACGCCCACACTGGCAATTTACCGTTGCCCAGCCAACTGGCGAGCGCGTGAAAATCTCATTGCGGTGGGTAATTTCCTCCGCCCCCCGTTCCCCTTCCACTCAGTCACGTTCAACGGCCGCAACCCAGGAGCATTCTCGGAGCCGCAATGACACGATTGCGGTGGGTGTCGCTGCTACCGGAAGCAATTGGCTGGGGGATCGCGGCTGCCCCGAAGTGTGAAAAGATCGGCGCGAAGCGTGGCCTGCCATTTCCTAGAGATTAGCGAAATTACCTGGTTAGCCCAGTTGGGAGCCGGGAGACGAGTCGGCTTGTTAGCCGCCAGCCTGGGCCACCAAATTCAGTAGCATTGCGGATTTCAACGCTTCGATCTGCACTTAATGCCCGGCTAATTCGATGTTCTTGCAGGTTGTAATCAACGCGAGCAAACGAAGGCCTGTAGGTGATTCTGGGAATCGGGGGAATAAACAAAATTTCTTCTTCGAAAATAGAAAAGTGGAGTTTTTCACACCGTCAGCCGCGCGTCGGTTGGTTTCCCGCATTTGAATTTCCTTGCTCACACTTGAGAGAAATGCTTTTATGCATTTTCTCAGCGGAAAATCGCAATTGAAAGTTTGTGGTGGGTGGGGCGGATGGTGTTCGTTTGATGGTTTTCCGGGGTTTTACACACAACATTTTCTTTCCCCATTTTTCGCATTTGCTTTTCCCTCGCTTCAGCATTGAAAGCGTATCAAGAAAATTAGCCAAATGCCCAACGCGCCTCAATTCGATTATGCAAAATGGGCAGGCACTTGGACAGATGGATAGATGGGCGCGCGGACTGCGTGATTGGCAGGTTTTTGTTTTCAGCTTGCCTGGAATTTTGATAGCTCAGTGGTGCTCAGTAGTTTGGCTTCCTTCGACGTCGAAGACACTTAAGCCGATTTGCATAATTAGGCAGTCGGACAGACGGGCAGGTCAGCCAAAGGACCGGGCCAGGCTAAAGGCGGCAGCTGTTGACCTCTGACCAGCCATTTGCATAAGCCAACAGTCACTCAAATCGACAACGGCAGCCAGAATGCATTCGTCTTTTTGGCAGCCAACGCGCAGTGAAAGCGCCACAAGCCGTCCGTCTGTCTGTCTGTCCGGTGTACTCTGCTTGGCGCTTCTTTGATTCCACGGCCGCGCGGGTGGTGGCAGTCGAGGTGTCAACAGGGTTAGGCGAATTAATTTCTTTGCGGTGGCCCAGGCATTCGGCGTTTGCCACTTTTACTTGGCCAGTTGTCTTTGCCTTTTTGGTCGCCGGCGTTGGCTATCATGGCCAAGACATCTCCTCTTACAAATTTTCGTCTTTTAATGGCTTCCGTTGAACTTGGCCAAGCAAGCGACCTCCACCGCGCTCGCGGCATCCCCAGTGACCAAAGGCGCCGGCCAATGGCCACCACAAATTGCACGGTCGTCGAAGGTCAAGCGCGCCAAATGCGTTGCCCAGTCGCCGCAGCTGCAGGCGTGGCTGGGTAATTAAGCGAGTAGCCTCCTCCCTCCACCGATACCCCCACAAACTTTCCCAAATGTACAACACACTTTTCTAATGTTGCATCACCGCCAACGCTGTCCCCTCATCATCATTATCATCATCACCGCCGTCGTCATCGCTTGGAAAGCGTTTTATGAAAAATTACCACAGTGTCACCTGCCGGCGGCTCTGAGTGGCTGTCAGTTTTCGATAATGCAAGAAAATAGAATTACGTTACTGGAAGAAGAAGGTCTTAGGGATCATTTAAGACAAATAGACAAGCGGTTTTCTGAAAAGGAGTTCCCAAAAATGGCTTTATAGAATGCAAAGAGCTTAAAACAAATAAGCGATTCTTTCTTCTTCTTTTTTCCTCCCTCTAGCACTCACAATATCCACAATTCTTGGAGTGGAGAATTATGCGTTCATCAGATGATATAACAAAAAAATAACGACCACAAGAGAACTCAGTCAGTGGAACAATTGTCGAACCCGAAGAACCCAGTGATCGCCAGCAGAAAACGCTGCCCGGAAAACTACAAATGAACTTGACACAGTTCGGGAGGAGAGACTGCTCCCCGGGGCAGTGCACAAGATTGATGGAAACTCAGCTTCTCCCGTGGGGAGAACAAACAGTTGATGAAGGCGGGGAGGAGAAAAAAAATCTATTAAGAGGAACCCCTGGAAGCTTGGCTCGCTTCTAATTGCACTGAAAATTTTATGGTCCGGTTTTTTTGTAGGTTTTGTCATTAATATTTTTTTGCTGGCCTTTGTGACCATCGACAGGGCTCCAGCCAGATGATAACTGGGTTAATTGCCGTCACTGGAATCCGTCCATTCGTTACGCATTGCGGACTCCTCACTCGCTCCGGCAGAGAACTTTACAATTCTCGAATTTGTGGTTTCCGGTTGAGTTTATGCCGCTCCGCTTTGCATTTAAATTAGCCAGCCGAGCAACAAGACTCACGATATCAAAATTAGAAAAGAACCAAATGCCAACCACAGCCAAATTAACAAGCAAAATACTAGCAGTTGGCTGCGGGGACGAAGGGGAAATGCAGCAGCTGCTGGCAGCCGCCACCCTCTCCTAACAACCACCTACGTCTCATTAGCCTGATCGAGGGCGAGAGCCAAGCTCAGCGTTCTAGGGTCTGTTTCAGGGAGGGTGGGATCCCTGGCAGGTGTCCAGTGGCCGCTTTCATGGTCAACGACACCGGACAAGGGCGGGGATGCCGATGACGGCGGTGGTGGGTCATTTAAATTCAGTTAATCATTTTGATTTCCACATAAAATAAATGGCATTATATGGGCGTTATAAATGGGCTTGTGTTGATTAAAGATAACAACATTTCCCAATTTCACAAGGGAAATTGCAGAACGCGTGACAAGGAGTTTTTCCAGATTTTTATAGAAGAAAAATTAGAAAGGGTTCTGGAAATAATAACCGAAACTGCTCATGACTCAGATTGCCGCTAATCAGCCAAGCGATTCAAAAAATCCCAGTCTTCTTTTGGGAGACTAGGAATGACTTTGGTCTCCAAATACAAAAGCCCAAATGTACCGTAAGCCAAAAAGCCTTTTCCAAAGCAATCTCCAACGTTTAGATACCTGAAGATCTCTTTTATACAACGACCTTTACAAAAAAACAACTTTAAAGGTCGTGGAGCTCGTAAAATCGCCGCGCTCCCAGCCCGGAGACTTAAATGAACTACTCGTGTTGGATTAACGGTGCCTCTTCTATTTGCCAAGGTTAGCCAGGGTGGACCACACCCAGCGAGTCGGGGAGTTGTGCCAACTCTGAAATTGGCACAAAAAGTTGGTGGCGTGTTGGCCTGCTTGTTGTTTGAAATTGCCGCAACTGCGGGCTCTTGTCTGGCCCGAAAGGTAATGAGCAGAAAAAAAGCAGCACATAACGGTATAATTAAGTTGGCTACATCGGCCATTTATGGGCCCAGGCTGTCAGATTTTATTATTGAAAGAAAGAAATACAACAAAAAAACTGGAAGTTCGTATGTTCCCGATTCTGGAACAATAGGCCTAATTAGAGATTGGCTAGGCGCGGATTTGGCCAGGGTTGCCAACGCCCCCTGCAAAATGCCAGACACGCAAATCGGTCGGTCGGCCGAGCTACCCTGAAATTAACTGCAGTTATGCACCAGCCGAAATGGCCAACAGCCCGAAAGCCCGACGACTTCATAACCGCGGTTCGATTACAGCAACATTGCCATTACCGCTATCGATGGACAAAAACAGCAACAACAATGGCCAGACAATTGGCCATTTGGCTGCGCATTTCGTGTGAGTTTCCATGGAATTTCGGTTTTTGCGGTTTACATTTTCCCCACAGAAATTGACGACAATTAGAAAATACTTACAAAATATTTTTCGGCTCTCTAGGGAACATTCAACTTACCTGCAAACAAAAAGAGAAAAACAAATTTATTACGAGTTTTGTTATTGTTTTTTTTTTTGGGGTCTATAAAACTCTGGCAGGTCGTGCACTCGGCCGCTCTAATTGAGGTCGAGAGAATGAATTTTTATGACCGCCTGGTTGGCTTTAATTTCAACTTTTGATTTAATTAATAAGAGCGAGAGAGCCGCCGGCCAATGATAAAAATTTAGTACGCCCACAAAAGAACCGACCGCCTAATGGAAAATCAAAGAGTGAAAGATAAAAACGAATCATTAAAAAAAAACTATAAAAAATCAAAGATCGCTTCCCAAAGCATCCCTGGATTTGAGGCTCGCCAGGTTTTCAATAATTGAGAGTGTTAACTTTATGAATTGCTTAAAGCTGCAACTACTCAACTGCCCAACTACCCAACCACTTCTTAAACATTCCACATCTTAATCGTTTGGTTGGTTTAATTTGCCTGCCAATAGCCAATGAAATTTCTCCTTGGCCATTGCATTACTTTCATTTATCGCATTCCGAAAAGCGTTTTCTTAATTTTCAAATAAAAACGAAAAAATAAAAATACGCCGCCAATGAACGGTAGCCATCGGGTTGACCGGCCATCCTGAGCCGAGCGGTCAATGTGATTGACTGACGGGGTTTTTATGGCCCAAAGAGTCTGGGGAGTTGCCAACACAATTGGAAATTTTCTTTTTTTCCCGAGGTAGGTGGGAAGAGGAAACGTGCCGAGGTTTCCATATCATATTGAAAATAAATATTTCCACAGATTTTTTCAGCTTCTCACCGGTGGCGTTAATTGCCAGCGCGGCCAACCCGCCCCTGGCCCCTGGGGAAGCTTTGGCTATTTGCGCTTTTAATCAACAAGCTGCAGAGTTTTAATGGCCATAAAAATAAAAAACCCCCCCAAAAAAACTTTACTTTTTTTCGGTTTATTAAAATTACAAAATAAAGCGCACTCGCGATTCGAACGGAAGATTAAGCCAGCGACAACGCCGTATGTGGCCGACTGGTTTGTTGGCCAACCTGCCCAGGTTTCTCGGGCATTTGGGGCTAGATGCAAATATCTGCCGACAACAACTGGCCGGCTGGGGGAGTGCCTGTGAAATTTAATTGAGCTGTCCCGGGAGCGGCAAGGGAAGCAGCTACGGCGATCGGGAAAAGGTCTTCGATGGCTGAGGCGGCCGCTTTACGAGGCTTTAAAAAAAATCATATTTTTTTGACCCGCATGTTTGGGGGGCCTACAAAATTTTAGGCCTTATTATTTTTTTTTTTTTTAATGGCCATTTTGACCCATAAAAATGGAGTGGCAAAACGGCCTCTCCTCGCGCCCACAGCTGCTGGTGGGAAGCCAAACAATACGAAATACGGATCAGGGGGGGAAGGGGTCTCTGGTTGACTGACGTCTTGACTGTTGGCTTGTTGTGATTGCTGTTGGCTGTCATTTGATATATCGATGATGTCTTTGTTCGATTTGCAGCTGAAAATATGCAAAATGCCATAACTCCAAACCAGCAGGAGGGGGAGGAGGAGACTGGGAGCCGACAGCAATCGAAAGAGCCATCAAACTGGAGAGAGCAAAGTCATTGTGGTCAGCAAACGCACAGGCAGCTGAAGCAAACACCTGAATGCTCTTTTCTGGTTTACAAGAAACTTAGTTACTTACTTAGAAACTTAGAGTTGAGGTGGCGATTTCAAAAAAACTTCCTGGTAGACCTCAAGATTCTCTTATATTTCTGCTCCCCTCCGCAGATCTTACGAGTTTTGGGAACCCAACATCCTCTTCTCCGTCCCCCTCCTTGTCAAAATGTCTGCCATTTTTCACCTGGCATTGCCCTGATCATTACGTACAGATTACCACGCCTCGATCAACCAACTGAAAAAGGCAACCCTGCACTTTTGGGGGAGATCTTAAGATTCGATCGAAGGGCTTCCTTGGGTCGTCCTCTCGAGTAAAAAAAGCAAGTTGTCAACATTTTCCTCTGGCATTCCTTTGCGGTGGCCTGGAAATTGATACCTTTCGGTTGGGGAACCCATCAGATCGCCTTGATTAGCCCAGAAGAGACCTCCACATATCAATTACAGAAGCGAGCAAAATCGCACCGGCCCGGGTCAGTCCGGCCAATTGAAGTGTGAAAATTGCGCATCCACAATTCATTTTGTTTTCTTGCCCTTGCCTTGGCCGGCCAGGAGCAGTTGGCTCCTTGCTGCGATTTTCTTTATCTTTGTGGCGAAAATCAACGCAATGTTTAACAAGCCCAGCAACAGGCACTTTCGTTTTTGTTTGTCCATGTTCACAATTATTATTTTGTTTTCGTCGGTTTCTTGTTGGTCAGAAAGAAAAACACAAAAAAACGAAAGTGTTTTTTCATATATCGCGCGCTGCAGGGAGAGGCAGGGCGGGGGAGGCGGGGCACTCGGACTTGCGGTGCCAAGTGCAACTCGTGTGCGTGATAAACCAATTAACTTGGCTAAGAAATCTCAGTTGACTGTTGCTAGCAACCAGTTGGTTTGCAGCTCTGCCTCGCTGCTCTTTGTTTATGATGTTTTCCTGACTTCCCCACGCAGCTGTTGGAAACAAATTTCCGTTTCTGGGAGTAGGAAAGTGAAAATCACCGACGAAAAAGTCACTTCCAGGGGTCAAGCGGTTGAAATGGTAAGAAAATGAACAATAAATATACAAAATATATTTGTTTCTATTTGGAATCTTTTTCTTTGAGGTTCACTTGATTCTTTCTCTCCCAACTTTGTTTGTCTTTGCCCAAAAAATTCTATTAGATTAATAAGAAATCTTTCAATTTTCTATACCTAAAGTCTTTCTAATCTAAAGACTCCATAGGGAAATCTTAGAAGTCAAAGTTTTTCAGAGACTAGATTATTCGTTCCCTTTTTTATTTCTTCAAAGTCTTTAAACATTACTTTACTTTAAATCATTGCTTTTTTATTGCTTTTGAGGTCAAAGTTACATTTGAAGTGGAATAAAAGATTCTTGATTCCAAAGCTTTGATTTCTGTCTGCTACATTTAAATTTTAAAAGCTCAAAAGAGCTCATTTCTTTCCCATTTACTCTCGTCTCTCTTTTTATCTTTCCTCCTCTTTCTTTCTCCCCCAAAATCTGTTGTAGTTTCTCCCCAGAGTCGTCTTCAATTTCCCTGTTAAAAAGATTTCCGATCTTTTAACCACGTGCCCCTCGAACTGACCCCTCGCAATTGCCTTTCTCCATCTTATCGGGCAACTCTCTCCACCTCTCGCCTTCTCCTACCTTCCTCCCTCTCGCTCTACAGTTGCGTTCTTGAAGTGAAGAGTCGAGATCTTCAGATTGGAATCGTTTGTACGAAAGCAAAGTCAACAGTTAAATGAATAATTGGGTAATTAAGTGAGCAGTCGAGGCATTGACGCTTCCCTCCCAAAACTGATTAGATAAATTCAAAGTAATTTTTCAGTTATTAAGCCAGCAAATAGCTCGAAATTGACTGACAGGAATGATAGACGACCTAGGGAAGTCCAAGTAAACGGAGACAATTGGCGGGTCCTGCCACTGGAATTCCGCGAAATCAAAATGAAAAACTTTAAATTAAAATTTGATTCCCAGAAATTGACCATCACCAGAGAATCCACTAAGCTTTGCGTGACCATCGCCGTCGCCTGCCCAACGGAAACGTTTGTCTTTATGATGTAAGTCCGGGTCGGCGTGGCTCTCTGGCCCTGGCTACATGGGCTGGGCCGGGCCAAGTTAGCCAACTCTGGGCTTGGCGACGTCTGGCGTTTAGTTCCGTCGTCTGGTTGGTTTTTCAGTTTTTGTTTTATGATTACAACATTTTCCATTACTGCTAATAATTCGCGCTTGGCTCGTTTACAACTGCCAGCGCAGAGAAAGAACACCGAAAGAACCGTAAAGCGTGTCGTCGTCCGGAGCCAATGACCGACTCGGCCAACTACCAAACCGGCCAGCCAAAGAGGGAGCAACCGGACGGCAAGTCGAGTGTGTGCAATAAATCCAGAGCATTTGGATGGCAGCTGCCCGGAAAAGCCGAAGCCGGACTGAGTTGACCAACGAGTTGGGATTCATGATGAAATGGCGGGTAATTGCCGCCCCCCAACATAAACCCCATTTCGGCGGAGACCTTCGACTTGCCAAATCCAACAAGCTTGAGGAATTTATTAACTGCATAATCAACCGGCCAAATGACTGACTTTGAGAGGCAATGAAATTACGAAGCTACCGCGCGACTCCTAAAAAAACCTCAATCAAAACTCCATTAGATTGGCCGAGGGAGGGGCGGCGGTTGCGGGGGCGAATTTGAATTCGTTCAGTGAGTTTTCTCTAACCGTCGGGGGATCACAATGAAGATATATGATTATTAATTTGATTTGTAGTTTTTTACAATTTCAAACCATGAACAGTGGGCGGCTGTCTTGGATCTCTCTCTCTGTCTCTCTTTGGCTGTTTGTCTGTCTTTAGATTACCCATGGAAAATGCCCCAAAATGGTTTTCTTTTTCGAGTTTCACTTTCTTTTGTTTTGCTTTGACGGCTTTTGATTTCGTAGCCGCAGCAACGCCCTCGCCGCTGGTCGGGTAAGCAATTTGCCCGATTGGATTTCCCTAGATTTCAATGTCAATGGAAAAAGAAGCCGCCGCCTCCCCACACCAACAATAAAGTTGTTACAGCCCCACGTGCGCCAGAGGAGAAGCAAAAGAAAAATCCATAAACTAAATCTCATTAAAAGTTGCTACTCTTCCTTCTGTTGGTTGGACCAGCGCGGCTGCTGGACTTGTCAGCGTTGCACAATTTTAATAAATCTTCGCGCAACATAAACGCTAAGATTTCTTTCTCCTTGGCCTGCCCGGCTGGCTGACTGGTTTGCCTTGGTCGCTCGGACCTATAAACTTTTGTTCTTCCTGGGCAAGTTGAGTTGGGTCTGCCCATCGGTCCGTCTGTCCCTTTGGTCTTTCTATGTTTGCTGCGTCATTTTGTTTTTATCTTATCGCCGTTTGTCGCTGAAGTTGTCGTGGTTTTTATCGTCGAATGGTCGCTTGGTCGGTTGGGCCGGTCATTTCCACTTACGTTTTATTATGGCATCTGCAACTTGGCATTTGCATTTGCATCTTTGCACTTGAGCAGCTCCGCACTTCCCCAACTTCTTCTCTCTTTCTTGATTTCTACCTCTACCGCAAGGGGAGGGGGCAACAGGCTTCTCCAAGATTTACGAGTGGCATGTGCGCCGGGGACAAAAGAAAAACTTAATGGCACCTGGCAGGGCAGCGAAGACGACGGCGTTGATGCCGTCGACAGCCAGCAGCACGTGAGTCGCTGGCAGAAGAAATCTTTGTTTTTTGCGGATTCAATCGATCGCTTTAATGACTCATTCGCGGCACGCAAATTGAGTGGACTCGTCGGACAAACCGAATCTGGACGAGTTCTCGTTCTCGGCACTGACATTGAGACGGCCAAGCGTCTGGAGGACGTCCTTAAAACGGGTTTAGGCCGAAATCCAGAAAACAAGTTTGGCGTCGAGCAGAAGCCACCAGGCGTGTCTTCCCAGCACGAGACGAGCTTGCAGCACCGAAAAAAGCAAAAACACCAAAAACAAAATTCAATACACACACACACACCCCCGATAAACGGGGCCTGATAAAGGCGAAAAGGTAAACTCCGAAAATTAGTGGAGAGTCCAGAACAGAACGAGAGAAAGACAGCTGCCCCGCCAGGCGGACTCCGGAAAAGAAGAGCAGCTGAAAGAGGAATCCACCGACAGAGAGCGAGTGTGCAACACTTGTGGCTGCAGGTAGCGGCGGGGACATTTGGAGGAAGTTTGAACTCGCGCTGCCATGGTGAACCCGAGGGTGACAATAATCATAACAATTACGGATAGAGTGTCTGGACTGGGGGACCGTGAGGGTGTTTGTGTGTGCGATGCGGTGTGTGTGGGTAGAAGCAATAAACTTGCAAGGCAATCAAATAATCCGAAGGGGGAAACTTCACTTGTCGGGGTTTCGATTAACCACCCAAAAAAAAAGGAAAACATAAATTTCCCAAACATCCAGAACGAAGTTCGAATACCCTAACCAGGAAAAAAACCTCAAAGAGCAATGACCTCTTATCATTTACACTCACTCCTTAGCACATTACAAAAATGTGTGGAATTGGCGCGTAGAAGTGGCGTTAAAGAGTCCACTAAATTCTGCCCATCTGCCCAACTTATTAGAGACAAAATATTGTGAGAGTTTCAGGAAGAGTCACAAAGTCTACCACCCAAAGGCCTTTTAGGTTCATCAATAGTGCTTTCCGAACTATAAAATTGAGTGTAAAGAAGTCAACAAATTTCTGTCCATCTGTTTTACTTACTAAAGGGGAAATAGTTAGCTCTCTCAAGAGCTACAAAATCTTTTAGGACTCCCAATATCAATCTATAAATTATCTATACTTTATATAGATTTAAGTAAAGAACTCAATGAAATTCTGCCCATCTGTCCAACAGGCGAAATATTAAGCTTTTACAAGAGCGACAGAGAAGTGGACCTCCAAAAACCTTTTAGGTCCCCCAATAGTAATTATAATTATATATTTTTCTTGTCAAGAAGTCAAAAAAATTCTGTCCATCTTTCCCACTTCGTACAGCAAAAATTCTGTACCTCTGTAAAGAACAGTTGCAAAGTGAACTTCCCCCAGTCTTTTGGGTTTCTCAACAAATCTCTATAAATCATATAAATTCGTGTAAAGAGGTCAACAAACTTCTGCCCAACTGTCCCACTTTTCCTAGTGTCGCCGTCTTGTCCATATGCCCTGTCGGGCCCACCAAACAAAAGAGCAAAAAGGCCACACAGCCGAACTATTAGGGTAAGTACGGCCTCCACCCACGCCCAGCAATACCAACCGAAAACTTAATTGCATCGCTTCGTTTGGCCAACAGCACCAACAATGCGATGCGTCTCCGGGCGGTGACAGGGTTCACTCAGGGATGGGAAGCAACCCTCACTGGCGGCACGCAATTCGACGCATCCGTTTGCCTCAACAACCGTGGCCAAAAATGCAACTCTGTCTGTCGAGCTGCCAGGCAGCTGCTCTGATGGCCTGACCCGGCAACTTTTCAAGTCCTTTGCGGTTGTTAAAGTTTTGTGGGTCCCGAGGGTGGTTGATTGATGCAACAGGATGTTCGAAACTACGGCCATTGACAGGACAAGGATCCCACAGCCACCACCACAAAAAGCAGATGTTTTAAGTGTTGAATTGCGTGCCAGAGATTTCGTAGGGAATCTGTTCGAATTGTTATGTATAACTGCTATAAATTTTCGTATTGAATAAGCGAACATGTGTGGCCAATTACCCCGTTCGTAGAGTTTTTAGAAGCTTTAAGTTCCCAAAACAATTAACACTCGTCCGATGATATTTTCGACATAACCTCGGAGGTTTTTTGTTTTTATCCCCTGTCGGAAATTGCCGGGCAGCCAGCTAAGCTCGTGCGTGTTTTTCGCACATGTTTTGTGAAATTCAGAGAGCAAAAATCTATAGAAGTTTATATATAGAAAATGAAAAAGCCCCACAGACATTCGCCCCGCAATGAATTATGAACAGAAATAAACTAAGAAAAAAAAAAAACGCCAGCACCGATGAATAGAACACGCAAATTTTGTTTAATTGCCTCGCTCGCTTCGCGCTCTTCGCTCGGTCACAATAAAAACTGCCCAAGAGTGCAGAAAAATAAACACGACTACCCAAAATGGAGACATACTTCGGGAGGCTCACAACGGCGCTTAAATCCAATTCAAAGAGAGATTGAATGGATCTCTGGCGCGAGGAATGAAATATCCAAAGGGGATGGATGGAGAAGATGACGACTAAAGAGGAAGTACAGAGAACCGTAAATCAGAAGACGACACACAGACGGCCGGGGGATGGCTGTCTGAGTGGCTACGCGGCGACGACGGATCCTCGACGGTCACAGTGCCGTCCAAAATTAAGTGGACTGCGCAGCAGCCCCTGCCTCAAATATGTTCCGCTTTAAAATTTTGTCCATGTGTCTGAGGCAGTAGGTAGTTTACCTTTTTGCGCGCACGCACACAAGCGTAGATACTCCAGCGCCGAGATACAGATACGGCAAAAGCAAACAACAAGCGTACCGCCGAACGCGGTCGGTCGCTCGAGAAGTTGAGTGTAAAAAAAAATAAAAAAACACTCACAAAAACAATTTACAAAACACAACAAAAACTACGTTCAGAAATGCAGGCGGAACATACACACAGTCGCTCGAGTGTGTGTGTGTGTGTTGGAGTGTGAGTTTGTGTTTGTTTCTATAGAAATTCACTGGGTTGCATTTTTGTTCTTATTCAGCTTTAAACTCGAATGGCAGTCGTTTGGTGGATCGTCCGGTCGGCCAATTAATATTCCACGATTTTTCTTTATCTGGCAATTCAGCAATTTTCAAATTCACAGTTAGCTTTCGTTAGCAGTCGCTTGTTGGCGTTTTGTATAGGAAAAATGCCGGTAAATGCAAGGGATTTTGATTTTTCTTCTTCTCTCACTTTATTTATAGATCTTGGGGTGTTTCGATTTTTGAAGGCACTGGTCTTTGTAGCTTGGTTAATATTTTGTGTGATTTATGAAGCGATTTTAGTGGAAAATTTGGCAAGTAAGTGTGAAAAACCGCGCGGGAAAAACACGCGCGCGCTTTCCTGTCGACGTTTTCATTTGTGTACCGCTCGCGTGTTACTGAGGCGCTCACTCATTGCGCAGATACATTTTGTATTTTGTATTTTTCTTTCATTCAAATTTATCTGCGCGTCAGATACATTTGCCGCGCCGCCAAGCAACTCGAACAAGTTCGAAACGCAGCGGCGCGCAACACAAACTCCACGACGCCGGCAACATTTCCTGCCGCTGGCAACATTTCGTGTTGCTAGCAACATTTGGCTGGTAGCGCGCAGGCGGCTTGTATTTCAGGGCCATTGTCTGGGTCTTTTCGGGTTGTCTTGAGGAAGCGGACGCATGCTACACATTTGTTACTAATTGTCTACCTAAACGTGTGTGTTGTAGGTGTTAAATTGCCTGCTTTTGCCAGTCGACCAAAAGCAAGGAATTTCGCGAATTAACATTCGCCCAGGAAATGCCTAGGCAATCGGAAAAATTACAACCACATTCTTGGCTACTCCGAGGTCTTTGAACTAAAGAATCTTATGCACTATTGCGTCTTTTAAATTAAATCATCTCTATAGATCTTCAAACCTATTAACAATCCAAATTCAAGTATTCCGTTACACAATCGAAAAAAAACCTTTGCAAGAGTTGTAAATTTTTGATTGATTTCGCTACTTACAATCGAGTTTTTTGTTTTATGTCCTCAGGGTGCCAATCCCGACATCAACTAATGTTGTTTCGATCGCCGCAGGCGGTGACAGCGACGCAAAACAGAAAACAACGAATGAGGCAAGAAAAAAGCTTACCCCGTCGATGTGACGAATTTCAGGCCATAAAAAAAAACCACAACAAAATGAGAAAAGGTTCCTTCTGCCATCCCACAAAAAATGTAAATTTTCTCATAACGAGTCCAATTATTTAAGATGAACAAACTCGTCCGGGGCCGAAATATCGGCAAGCATTAATTTTTTTTCTCTCTGGCCCCAAAATTTACGAGAGCGATCATAAAACGCCCAAAAGCTAATCGGTCTTGTGGCCAAGTCAAAGGGAAAAACTTAATGAAAAATTGCCGAATATGACGACATTCAGTCGCTTGATTATGCGATCAATCACGCCGACGTGACTGCAGAAAGGAGAAAAAAAACGCCTCCATTTAATCGATGGATATGTCGATCAGATCCTCCCCAAAAGAAATATGTTATATTGGGAACAAGGAAAAACTTTTCCCTTCACTGCTTCCAGAGATGAAATGACTCAACTCATTGTCTCATTCTGAGCACTGAACTTTAGATTATTTACAAAGCCAAGGCCGCTTACATTGTGCACATATCGTTGTTTGGATTCTTATCTCCAGATACCCCGAGGGGCATGTGAATGTCTCATGCGAATGATGTAAGTCGGCCGACTCAAGTGAGCTTCTGGTAGATCAGTGTTCGGACCCGGGAAATACACTTTTACCGACTGATTTAATTCACGACTTAGTGAGAAAACTGCAAGTTCTGGTTGGCAGATAAGTTCGTTGTCGGGCATTTTAAAGGAAACATGGAGATAATGTCAGTTTTGATAGCGCGAAAGTTGGCCCAGTACAATCAAGGCAGTAACTTTAGTTATCTAAATATTAAATATCCGATAGGGATCAAAATTTTCCTGTAGAATGTTTAAATATGGGAACGGAAACAGAACAGCTAAGTTAAGGAAAGTGTCGAGAGATTATACATATAAATTTTGAAGATTTGAAATATAGGAAAAAACCTTCTCTTCTTGACTGTAAGAACTTGTTTCAATCTACGTTATTTTATCATAATTAATATTATGTATATCCAAACGCCTGTGGTTAATAACTTTCATATGAGGGCTTAGGGAAATCTTCTATCAGCAGTAGAAAACATCGCTTGCCTAAAGATCTTCAGAGATTTTTAAGTCATAGCTTGAGGACAAAATATTCTACTACATATCAGGATAGCTAGTTCCCTTTGGAATCTTCAGACGAATTGGCTTTAAGCATAACATATGGTTGCTCTTTTGGCATCTTTTTCCTGACTAAGCCAATCCTCAAAAGTTACAGATACAAATCTCCTAACCCTCATCGCTATCAATCTAAGGCCAGCTGACCATCTGTGCCGGCCATTTGCATAATATTGACATCATCGGCGCCTCAGCTGTGGGCTGCGGTGTGGCCGAAATATCTGATTTATGAGCGTGCTACTTACGGGGCGATCAGGGGAAATAACAACAAACTTAATGGCAACCGA
>JBAMCP010000221.1:53543-74380 GCA_037075105.1 Lissocephala sabroskyi
TGACTTTGGTTTTAATACCAAAATATAGCAGAAAGCCTTAAAAATCACGAAGCAAATTCAAGGAATCAGTCGGTCTTAAGAAAAAACAAACCAAGTCTTCTTGAAAGGCAATTAACCGAATAATTTGTTTTACTGTCACCGTGACTTTAATGTGACTTCAAGGAAGCTTTCTATTCGCTGCCTTTGTGACATTGTCATTATTTCAAAAGCATACTCAAGGTTAGGGAATATTTAATCATCATAAACTTCTGAGTTTTTCATGAAATGAGCCAAATAATATTAAAGAACTCGATGGTCTTTGTGAAATTATTTCTATATTAAAACTCTGCTTGATAATCGCTGTAGAATTTGAAATTTTTAAGTAGGTCTTCAGTTCAACTGAAAATATTATTGCTTGGCTCAACTTTCTGTTATATATCAAATCCGGGAATACCCTATATGAACATCTGTTTCTTCTTCCCTGAATCTTCTTCTATAATTGGTGTAAATTGGATACCAAAGGGTTAAAAAATAAATCTCTATATAAATAAGTTTTGCCTGAAAATCAGAGGTGAGGTGAGGAACCAGAGACTCTTTGGAATGTTTTTGGCAACATTAAAATTTAAAGTATTCACATTGGATGAAGTATTTTGACTATATAGTCGCACTGGAGATGATCGAGCTAAAAGGACTCCAACGTCTCTTAAATACCAATAATCTTAATTGCCTAGAGAAAGGGAGAAATGAGCCATAATCTTTATATCCTTTCCCTAACAAACCAACCGATTCTAGACCAAGCTATTTCGACAGATCTGTTCAGGCATCTCAGAAACTTTTACATTTGGTATTCAGAGTTTCCGAGATCACAGGGACCGCGCACTAACGACTGTGACTTTTTCGCCTGGCTAATTGATCAATCAAGAGGCCAATTGCCTGGCAAGTTTTCACGGTGATTTCCAGTGATTTGTTGGTCAACCCTAAGCCGGCCAGGCTAATGAATGTATCTCTCCCGGTTTCTGTACATCTGCATAGACCTCCGGACAATGACAATGCCAACAACGAAGCCAACGACGACGACGACGGCGACAACAGCAACGACGACAAATAGACTTATAAAGAGCCAGAGTCACGGTTGGAGTTGGGCGATGGGAGTTTGGAAGCCACTGGCAATGGGGAAAATGCCGAATGGAAATGGCCATAAAAAAGCGTTAACAAGCCAACAATCAGCGGCCCGAAGACAATAAAATACACTTAGCAGAGTGCAAAAAAACAAAAACCCGGCTATGAAAACATGGCAGCACCGTTTAAATTGTTGTTAACAATTCTACATAGCTGCCTGGCTGGCCAGCGTCGCCATCGCCGTTGCCGTCATCGTCATCATCAGCAGAGTCCCTCGTAAATTTGCCAGCAGTGCTGCTAATTTGGGTCAATGTGTCATATGGCAGCAGCCTGAGATGGCGCAGCAGCCATTGCCTTTGGCCAAATCTTTTGGCCAAGCAAACATTTCACTTTGGTGGCTGACAGGCTCGCGTGCTAAGACCGTTTTTCTTCTGGCTCGTTGGCGTTAAAAGATGTGCATTTCGGTTGCCTGCAACGATCAATCGCAGCATCCTTTCAATGCATTTATCACTTTCAATCGCTTCTAGCCATGCAATGCAAATCGTGGCTATTTGGCAATTGCATTTCAATCGCCAATTGGCAAGTGCATTTTGTTTCGGTGGGCTGTTCTATTTCTGCTAATGGAATTCTCTGCCTGTGTTTATCTGGGTTAATCGTTTCTAGGTGGAGATTTTCAATCAAACCACAAACCAAATTGAATAAAACGAATGCAAGTTGAAACGCAACACGATTGATAGAAGCCAGGAAAAGCCAACAACTTCAACCAGGAAGGTAAACAAAACCCACAGACAAGCAAGTTGAAAGCAATGGAATAAAATAAAGAACATTTCGAAATGGGAATAAAATTTAGTCAGTTTCCAATCCTCGATCCTCGACTGATCCTCTGAAATCGACAAGTAATTTTCAAACGATTACAATTTCCCCACAAATAGAAATTAATATGCCCTCAAAAAATATTCTAAAATATATAAAACTCCTAGGAGACCACAAATAAATTTTTAAAAGAACAACAATCCTTCCCCCAAGCACCCCATCGATCCTTTGTAATTCTGAAACGGTAACCATTTCCCCGCCCACTTCCAAGGCCCACTAAATACCCAGCAAATGAAAATTTCTCCTCGTTAACAAAGGCAAGAAATGAAAAAAGGTGTGAGAAAATACACACAAATTTTGTACATCAATCAGCCGACAAAAGGAGAAAAAATAAACCGCCTCCTCAACACCTCGCGAGTTGCTAATATTTTTGTGGCTGCTTCTTTAATTCCAGCCAATTAAGAAACTCAAATATCCCCCAGAGAGAGGCCGAAAGGGAGACAGTAGCCGCCGATGATCCCCGTCAGCAAATCCACCGACAATTGGTTACCTTTCCCTTTTCCTAGAGCCGTGGAACGGGCGGGCGACCTCCGTTCATCGGTTGTTAATGATGAACGAACATGAATTTTTCATTGTTTTTCTTTTGGGGAAAACGAGGGAGGGGGACGTGCGTTATTCGGCAAAGGGGTGGTCACGGGAAACCACAATCCCCCCAACGAAATGATTGCATTCGAAAGTGAATTTTATGCCTCTTTGCCGACAGATTTTACAGCGGCTTTGCTATGGTTTATTTTCGTTGATCGTCGTGAGCTTTGTTGCATTTTTATTGCCGCGATTTATTGTTGAACTTTTTCTTCTTGATTTCCACATTTTTCCGACCTCCCCTCTCGCACTGGCTGTGTTATCGATTTGGTTTTTGGTTACGGTTCCGGAGCAATAAAAATCGTAATTATTCGGGTTCATAAATTTACCAGCCAAGTTTTTCATCGACTGTCGTACAAATTTGACTGATGAACAAGATGACGAAATTGCCAGCGCCGCTCGCATGTGGGGCAGGTCGGTCATTTGGACATTTGGGCCCGGCCAACTGACTGGGCCATGACTGCCATTGTTGTCTGTGGTAATGACTTCATTTTGGTCGGAGTGGCGATTCGAAATTTGAAAAATGTTGCCTGGAAATTGCCAGCCACTTTGATAAATGAACATCAAAGTTTTGTTAGTGTTTTCATTTTTTTGGAGTGCTGGGTGTTGGCCGTTTTTTTGTGGCTTTTAATTTCAGTTAATTTTTTATTTTAATTGGTGATTTTCGAAAAAGTGAAGTGAAATTTTTAATCGAAAAAAACCCTCTCAAGTTCTCTTATGAAATCCCGTCTGCTGGCTTAAGTTGGGAAATGAAAGGGAAAGGTTTTCTCGTCTCGAGTTGGGAACAAGCGAAGGGCCGAATAGGCGGAGCCTCTCAAGTTACAAGGGTTCCTATGATACCTTTCTGATTTATGGTAATTTGGCCGAGAAACTCAAGAGCATGCGTGCCTAGAAAGACTGAGAAATTTCAGCTGAGGTAGCTGAGGAAATTAAACAATAAATTCAAGTTTACTTGGGGAATTCATTGGATCACAATTCGGTTTTTAATAAAGTGTTATTAAAATTTAATTCTTTGCTTTTGTAGCATTTTTGGCTGAGGAATTGCAACGATAAATTTAAGTTTACTTGGGAAATTAATTGGGTTGAAGTTGTGTTATATTTAAGGTGTTATTAAAGTTCTTTTATTTGGTTCTTAAAAATATTTCAGCTCTGATTTTTTTGGAGAAAACAAGCAGATAAAGAGAGTGAGCTACGAAGCTTTTTAAAGAGCCCAGAAAAATTGTTTGATAAATTAGAAAGTGTCTATAAAAAATAAAATCTTCTCCTTGGTTCGCTTATAATCCCTACAGTTGGATTATAGGAAATACTAGGGGTTCTTAACGATGAAGTCTTTTGAGAGGTCAGGAATCGATGCTTCATTGAAGTTTTATTGAGTTAAAAAAATAAATTCACGGCGTTGGATATCGAAGTCTTGAGAAGTCTATTGATACTGATTCCCTGATACTCTAAATTTTGATTCAAAGAACTTCTCCAATTCCTTGTGATGCCGAATCAATGTTCTTTTAGTTCTGATCTTCAAGTTTTTGCCGTACTGATTTCAATTAGCGGGGCTACACCTCGAAATAAGCATAAACTGAATATTAAAGATTTTCTTTCCTTTTTAAAATCCATCGAGCCTTTAAGTAAAAATGGTCCAATCAACCGAACGTTTCTTTATGACTTTCTGCCACCGAAAGTTCAATGTTGGTCCCTTTCGAAAGCGAACAGAAAAGCCCGCCTAGAGGATATTACGAGCGGTCCTGGTCTTAAATCTCGGCCCACTGCCGCCCACGCTAACCAAATGAAAGTGAACAGCAAATCCAGCGACAGTCGGACAGACAGACAGACGGTAGGCAGGCAGACAATCGGATTGTAATGCATTTCGAACAAAAAGTCCAATCACCCGCACTCCCTCTGATTTACGACAATTGTTTTGTCACGTCGGTTGGTCGATCGGTCGGTTGGTCGGTTGGCTGGTTGGTCGGCGCAGCTGCAGTCGCGTCGGCGGCAGCCAAAATGTCAATTGCCAAAAATGGCTAAACATATTTCAATAAGTTGTTAAGACTGTCGGCATGGCTTGGTGTCTATGAATCGATTTTTAGTGGGCGGACAAAGGCAGCGGCGGCCCTGGCGGGGGAGGATGATGGATGCCAGGCTAACTGGGCAGACTTTACGACTACCGAGAAATTTGTCAGATCCCCTAAGGTCGAGTTATCAGTTGCCCCAGGGGCGGGCAGGCTTAGTCGATTCGATTGACCGTTCGCCTTTCGCTGGCCAGCGGAACCTTCAAACGGATTTCGGGGCGGGGGCAACTGTTCTGCGCACGCGCAGCCAGGCAGCTTGCATGTAAGGGATTTTGGCCATGACCAATTATGGCCAAAACAAAAAGAAAAGTGAAGGTGCCGCTGTCCACCCTCCTCGCCCCAACCCCCCGCGCAAAACATTGACAATTGGAACGGCAGGCGAGAGTCGTCCGCCGGCCAGGAAATGCTCGACTTTGTCGCTGTTGGCCGTTTCGAGTTTGGATCATAATTCGGTCGCCGCAGCCGCTGCAGTCGATTGGATTTGCTTTGCCAGAGCCTGGCAGGGGTCGTTGAGGCAGCCTGGCAAATTCTATCCATTGTCTTGGGATTTGGGGCGCCGCTCTCCCTTCCCCCCGCATGGACATTTGCATAACGATTGCCGGACAATCGGTCGCCATAACCTTTCGCCCAAAATGAGATATGGCCAATCAAGGCGGCGCATGTGGTCCCCGGCGAGCAATAAAATCTTTGCCGAATTAGTGGCGAGTTCATTTCAATAATTTGCCTTGTTTGCTGGACCTTTAAATTTACTTTCTCCAACTTGAAGCCCAGGGAAGCTTCTCGCTTAACCCCAAAAACGTACCACAGACGAGGATCCATTGGACTCTTTTTGCCTGTTGCATAATCCCAGTTTGGTTGGATTCTGCGCCTTGAGCTTTGGCGAGATAAAAATCCCCCTTTTTGGATCGACGACGGCAGGAGGCAAATGTCTCTCGCGGCTGTCGGTCCGTTCAATTTTGCTTTTTTCTTGGTGAGGTGTTGCCAACGTCGGCCAATTATCGTGTCCAATTGGAAATGCATTGGACAGTTGGAGGTGCCAGCTCAGTGAGTCGGTTGGTTAGACAGGGTTCAGGTTATCGGACCGCCCGCCCCCTTCGCCTTTTCACATGACTCAAGCAATTTTCACTTTCAATACAATAAATTTTGTTTTTGTGTCGAGGAAGGCGAATGAAAATGAAAACAATTCAGTTTTGTTGGGAGGGAGAATGAGCAACGCACCTCCCCCTCCCCCTCTTTAAAGTTATACAATTTTCAGTTTGGGGCGGCAACTTTGGCAGTTTTTCTCTCACTGCTGCCTGATCGGGCGATTGGATCTTCACGCACTGACGGAAGTGTAAATCCGTTTAATATTTTCCAAAGGCCCAAAATCCCCAAGTCATTGCAATGAATGGCAATTGCTAACCACCAGTGTGTCTATGTGTGTGTGTGCAGGTTTGTAATTTTGTCCGTTACACTTTTACCGCGATTTAAATCTCAATAGCCACCACCTCCCGCGCCTTGAAAAGCGACCAGCAACGACTTTGGGACGGTGAGCCGCTTGTACTTTTCATCTGCGATAAACCAACGCACAGTAATCGTAATCGCTAAATTGATGGCCTCAACAGAAGTGAGGTTATGTAAGCCGTTCAATGGCTTGTCGGGGGAGTCGACAGGCCAACTGATATTCTCGAGAGAAAGTAATGTTTAACAGGAATTTAACTCCCAGTTGGAATTCTAAGAGATCTTAAAGATAATTTAATTTAGTTATCAATGGCAAGAAAACTAAGGAAGGAAACTATCGAAGAGGGTCATAAATTCCTTTAGAAATTTGCTTTGGTCTTCAAAAACGAAGTTAGCTTTATTTGCCTGATTCGAGATGCTCATCTTCCCACCCGAATTTCATATCTAAAACTTCGAATCTTCGACTTACCGAGTGCACAGCGAGATGACGTTGCAATTCCGCGTTGCTGTATAAAGTGAGTTCCGTAATTGTGGGTGATTTTTCCAGTTTCTGTTCCATTTCTCTCAACCATCGTCTCAATTCTTTGGGATCTTCGCAGAGACCCTCGTTTCGTTGAGTTTCGTCGAGCATCTAAAATTAGGCAACGAAAAAAATCAACTCACATTCAACTGCTGCAACACCACAAATTGACCGCCAGGTGGCGGCACCTACCTTGAAACAATATTCATTTGACTTTTCCAACACTGTGGCGGCGCCCTCAATCTCGCAGCGAGCCTCTTTGCAAGTGTCGAGCAGGTTCGTGTCCATAATATAATTGTAGTTGGTTTGGATGGCCGCCCACAGGTCGTCTTTGCCCGATGAGCCGAGGCCCAGGGTGGCGCTGCTGTGGACGCTGTTCGACGAACTGTGGCCGCTGCCCCAAGAGTAACGGTGCATTTTGTTGCTGCCCTTGCCGCTGGCGCCGCTGCCGGCTGCATTTTTCTGCGAAAGAAATGAAATAAATTAAAGAAAATTCCCAGCTACCGTCTGGGCATTCCAAATTGCTAGTCGCGTAAACGCAATTAATTAATAAATGTTTTTTATTTTGCCAAACAAGGCAACGTGGCCGGCGTTCAGGAAATTCCTGATTTGCCAGGCCGTTTGCCCAATTCCATTTTCTGCCCCCAATTGCAATTAAAAAATTGGTAGTTGAAATGAAATTAAATTGAAACCGAAATGATTGAATGCGCCGCTGCCGACGCCGCCGTCGCCGTCCGTTTGTTGATTGCATTTCTGCAAATTGATTGAATGAACAGCAGAAAATCTGCTACCGAAGTTGCGCCGGCAATGCAAATGACTCAGATTACAAGCAAAAATGTCGGCTGAAAATGCCAGCGAGACAGTCAAAGCAAAAAATTGTCAGACGCCAAAGCGGAAGCTGAAGAGGCAAGAAAAGAGGAAGAAATGACAGAAAACTTTAATTGAAAGCCAGAAGGATTTTCGAGGCGCCCCCTTTGCCAATCCCCGTCACTGCTTGTGGATGGCATTTGTGGATCGTATGCATAATTTTGCAATTTGCAATGCCAACCCGTCGAGCTGGCCAGCGGCTGCAAATTGCCGACTGAATGGCTCACTCGCCGGTCCGCCCGTTCGGTCGGTTTGTTGAGTGATCGTCTGGCGACTTCCAACTGGCGTCTTCTACCGTTATGTGCAATGCATTTTAATATTCAGATCTATTAGAAAATGCGTTTGCGTGTGTGTAGTCTTCTTTTTTTTTTGAGTAATTTATTTAAACAATTTCCGCTGGCCGGCAGCTGGAAAAACCTGGCCAAAAGAATTTTAATCAACGACCCCACGCATTCGTCAGACTTCAATCAAAGTAATTGTTGAAATTCCCAGCTAACGGTGAACTGCATTCTTGACTGAAGGGATCTATAAGCAGGTTTTGATCGATTGAACGGAAATGGGAATCAGTCAACTGCCCCAGTCAGTGCTTCCGGTATTGGCGGATAAAATTTTGTAGCAGTTTTGGTTGAAAAGAATAGGAAACGCTTCAACTTGTTGATTGAAAGTAAAAATTAAAGCGCCCTTATCAGTTAATTGAAAGCAGCTAGAATTGATTGAAATGATTGAAAGATGCCATTTGCTCTTCTCTTATTTGCTTCCTCTGAGACAACTTGACATACAAAAATCCACACCCCTGCACTTAACAAAACTTCAATTGTTCATTGAACTGATTGGAAGCTTCAACTGGCGAGTTGACGGCATTGAAAGCAAAGCCAGCCCATCCCCTCCTCGTATTGAACCTGTTACTCGTTTAAGGGCGTTGCTGCGTTCAACCGGCCCAACCCACTCACCTTGAGACTGTTGTAGGGCCGCTCCAGATGCAATTTGGCCTGGATGACGTCGCGGCGCTCCTGCTGCTCGGCGCCGTCGGCCGGCAGCGAGGTCATTGAATGCGACATTTTCAGAGCGATTTCGCAGTTGTTGCTGTTGCAAGGCGGCAGCAACAATTGCTGGTGCTGGACGTACGATTCGGCCGTCTTGTGGTTGCTGCCGCGTCGTTGCTTCTTCAACGAGCTGCTGCGACTGTTGCCGGCCGACTTGACCGTCAGCTGTTTGTGGGGCGGCGATTGGGGCATTAAAAAGCAAAATTCACCCAACGGATCCTCCAGTTTCATCAGAGTCGTTGTTGCTGTTGTTGTTGTTGTTGTTGGTTGTGTGGGCAGCGGTTGTTGCTGTTGCTGCTTCATCATGGCCACTGATTCAGTCTCTTGGTTGCTGGTGGGCGTGGCTGGTGCTATGGCCGCCGCCTCTGCCTCGTCGCTGCCGCGATCGGCGCGAATGTCTTCCTCTTCTTCGGGCGCGTCGCCTCCGCGCTGGCGCGCAAGTTGCTGGGCATTTTTGGTTCCGATTTCCATTGTAATTCAATTTGTTGAATTTGAATTAATTTATCGTTTAATTATTTTGCATGTCCGCCATTTCCAGTCCATAGGGAGGCTTCCTTACCGCCCGTCGATTTCGTTCCGCTCTCCGAATCTCTGCTTTTATTTTTATTGGATCCGTCGATCCAAAGCGATCTTCGTTTTGGGCTTCGTTGGTTGCGTTGTTTCGAGTTTCATATAAAATAAAATTTACTTCTTTTATTTCGATGAAATTAATTTCTAAAAAGAGCAAGAGAAAGAGAAAAATATTAATCAGATTTCCAGGTTTTTAAAATGTTGATGTAAATTAATTTTATTATCAATTTGAATCATTAACGATTCAAAGATCGACTGAAATGTATAAACTAAAGGAAAGACGATTAAAAAGGTTAGGATCGAGAGATATTAAAGATTAATCCACAAACTTTCCACTAATTCCTTTCTTCGGAAGAGAGATTAGGGAATTCTCAGGGGAATTCATTTCTGAGATCCAAACAGACTAATCGAACATAGTATGAATATATTTTCTGTTATAGTTTCCGATTAGATTTGGATGAATATACTTAAAATCGGAATATTGTCTTCACAATAAATTCGCAAATCCTTAAAAGCTTTTTTATAAATCTAATTTTTTCCCCCATTTTCTATAACATAAGGAAGTGATGATCCAATCACTTATATGGCTCTTCTCCACCCTCATATCTTTTAGATCGAACTATCATACTCTTAAGTAAGTGATAAACGGAGTAGTGACCGCCCACCCACCCCACCTCATTCCCATTCCCATGAAGTAATCCCAGCCGATCTCGTCGGCCTTATCCGAGTCGTGCAATCGAAGTTACCGCAACACCCACCGAGAACCGTAAACTGCAATTAACAGTTAACTGCATAATCACCCAAAAGCCGGAGACTGCCAAGGGGTGGGGAGGGGGGAGCAATGAACTGGCACCGCCACCGTTGGCCGTTGGCGGTGGCGGCGAAGCCAAAAAAGGTAAACAAAACCAAAAACCAAAAAAAAAAAATTATAATTATTACTTAATTCGCCAAAAAAAACATAAAAACATGTTCGGTTGGTTTGTGGGTGACGGGGGAAGGGGGCGGGGGGTGTCTACCCCAAAACAATGAACGCGATTCTAATCGCCAGCAATCAAATTTTCATACGAAATTAGTCGTGGGCCAAATTTGTATGCAAATCCAAATCCCCTCCAGACAGTGAGAAAGAGATAGAAAAATAAAAAAAAGGAGTCCTGAGGCCCGAAAAGCCTCAACCGGGAGACCCCTGAAAAGAAACCGCCAGGGGGCGCTCGGGTGCCCGATGCAGGGGGCGTTGCACGGCCCACAAATCGACGCTAAAAGCAGTAAATAAATCGGCCTCCCACCATCGCCACCGCCAGTCAGCCGACTGGTAGCCGAGCTGCCGCAATTATGACCAAAATGAAAAACCACAAACGGTTGACTGGCTGGCTGATCAGTCGGTGGGTCTGAGGAGCCCGGCAGGTGGGCTGCGGGTGAGTTGGGCTGACTGACTGATTTTTTTAAATTCTTCTGGTTAATGGCGACGCGACAGTGGCGACTGCATGCCCACGCAGTCTCAAGGGAGACAATGAAAAGTTTTAAAGAAAAGAGAAGCCTGGGGACCAAAACAAAGTCAAGTTACCCAAAGGGAGCTGAGAAAAGAAAAAGTGACTCATGCCGGCTGGGGCGGGTAGGGTAGAAATAGAGAAGGGTCTGGAGAATCTTACCTTGAAGGATATAAATGTCACTTAAAGGTCCAAGCTCACTTAGAAAAGAGAACCGAGAATCTTATGACGATTTAGATCATTTTTAGGTCCAAAATTAAAGGGTAAATAGATTTATACCCCCAGATATTAAGGAAAACAAAGATTGATATAATCGGAGAATCTAAAGCAGTAGATACTGAAGAAATCTAGCGAAATTAGGCGGCTCAGGAGAGAAGAAAGTAGGATCATTAAAGCCTCGATTTCCGGACTCGGAAACAGTCCTTTAATCTTCTAATTCTGGAGAGCAAGGAGGTAACAAAGATCAAGGAAACCGAAGAGAAAGCCAATACTCAGAAATGGGATTGGCCCATCCAACAAACACCACAAGTCTGTCGGCGCCGGCGCCAAGCCTAACAAATGTAACTTCCCCTCCTTAGTCCGGCCAACTTCCACCAGATCGATTGTTGGCAATTCCCTGACTGCCAGTGGGACAAGCCTACCCATTGCCCATTTTGATTTCCATGACGGTTGCCCGCAGGCGACAACCGAGGCGACGGTGCCACTGGTTAGTCATCGTCACAAAGTCCAAGGCACCCGGTTGACGTTTCGAATGCAAATCGCGTAATTTGCATAGGGGACACCCGCCCCGCCCCTCCGCCCCCCTCTGTCTGTCTATTTTTGGCCACAACACATGTGGATTCCATTCTGACCATGACTCATAAACCGGCGGATTGCTCACTTAACTACAACTCCCCTCTCCGTAGATTCGTTGTTTATTGGATGTTTACAAATGTTTCGCCATCGCCATGAATTTCCTGTGGGGCAGCAAACTGCCCACGGCCAACAAATTCTTTAAAAAACATTCAATTAGGAGGGAATATAGAGAGAGCTGAATGGGTTGTGTTGTCGTTAAGATTATGGCATTTTATTATGGAGAATTTTTTAAGGAAAGAGACTTAAGGAATCTTAAAAATGTGATCTTGTTATTTTCCGAGATTCTTCTATTTCGAAATCCGATAATGGTTGCTCATGGAAACGAGGCTTTTATTGTGAGAATAAAGACAAAAGAAAATGTTTACTCCAATTCATTATTTTCGAGGAACAATAAGAGGTCCAAGAATATTGAAATTCTGCTATAAAACAATTTCATAATGTAGTCTGTAAGTTTTGAACAAGTTTAAAAATTCTCCAATGTCTTTAAGTAAAATTATATATTTATATAACACTTTCAATTAAATAAATGAATCAATTTCACTACAATTATAAATTTTACCACGTAGAAAAATATTGAACAAATTCCTTAACTTAAAGTCCCCAAAAAAAGTTACGCAAAAAAAAAAAAATTTATTTTCATTTTCCCTGAAACAAATTCCATACAATTCATTGTCAATGGCGAGTACGTTCCCTATAAATACCCTGACCAAGCCTCCAAATCGCTCACCGAATTTTAAAATTAAATCATCGTCAACTGTCAGGCCGTCAAGCGAGCAGATTACATAACAAAGCAGCCAACGGACAGACGACACCCGAAAATTGGATACAAAAAGAAAAACCCATTCACCGGCAAATGGATGCTTTGAGGGGCCCAAAGTTTATTCAAAACATGTGCCATTTGGGGGCCCAGTGAGCACGTAAAAAATAAGGAAAAAAACACCAAGATGACGGCAAATATTTGGCCAGACAATAAACCAAAGTTACTCAAAAGACCGCAGCCAACAAGCCACAGAGAAGAGACGAACAAACAAACAAACAAAACGACGTTCAGAAAAACTCTTTTTGTTAGGGAACTTTTGGCTCGTAAATCCCCAAAGCGATGGCATAACATCAGAAAATAAAGAATTCTTCACAAAAGAATCCCCAATGACTTCGTTGAAATTGAAAACTCACTTTCAATTTTCAAATCCAATCGACGGCGTCGCCGTTTGACGCGCTCCCGACGGTTTCACTTCATTGGAAGTGGAAAGAGTTTTCTGGGCCGGAAATCGCAGTCACTTCCAATGACCATTTAAAGCAGATAAAGAAACCCCCACAGCCAAAGCTGAAGACGTGATGTTCTCACGGATTTCAAGTGCTTTTGGGATTTTGTTTTTTATGCCCGCCCAGAAAGAAATTAATTGAAAGTTGGTGAGCCGGAAAGAGCGCCACGGCCAAAATGAATTCATTATCTTGACAACTGAACGATTCAGAGATTAGATATCGGGCCGTTAGAATCGATGACTGATACGGTCGATCGGTTAATTTAGCCATCATGGCAATTTGAGAGAGCGAGGAAATCGATAAGATCGCTTGAATGCCAAAGACCAAATGCAGCTGGTGGATGGCTTTGGTGGCCAGCTGCATACCAGTTGGTCTGGCCGAGTGCAATAATTAAAATATAGAATAAATTATCTACGATATCGGGGGCCATTTCGAGCAACGACCACCGACGGCCGGCAGTAAATTCTTCTGAGAATCGAAGTCAAGCCAGCGACACATTTGGTCAAAAGCAACTGGCCGGGCCAACCTCGAACTGTGGGCCACCATAAATTGTTGGCCAGTTGTCAGAGCAACACCAGCAACACAACCAGCAACAGCAACAACAACGAGTGCAACACCTTAATGAATTGTTAACTGGCCAGGCATCGGGCCGGTGTCACTTTTGGCACACGTGAAGTTAAAGTTGTTGGCTTTGCTGTTGTCGCCAAATGGCCAAATGGCAGGCAATCTGGCGACAATAACAATAACAATATTGACTTGTAAAAGCAACAACAACCACGACATCTCAACGACTAAATGGCAGCCAAAAGCTAAAACCTTTCTGCCTTCGCCAGCGATCACCGCTGCCGCCGACGGCTACATTCGCGGTTACCAGGCGGCAGAGGGGATGGTTGTGGCAACCACCGCACACACACACAAACACACAACACACAAAAATGTTCCACAATATGTGGAGCCCACCGCAGAGATGCATAAAGCGGCGGCAAACTGCGGTGAGCAGGGAAATTCAATTGTCTTTTCATTCGGCCACGGCGATCCAAACAGACGCCCTGCAACTTTATGGAAAGGAAGGCACTGAAGTTTGGAAACGAGAAGTTTACGAGAAGTTAAAAATTAGAAAAATTAGGAATAAAGCATATAAGAGATTCCTATATCATCTATAGTTCTTTGAAACTCTGGAGGCGTCAAACTTTAGAAAGAAGGCATATAAGTTTCAAAGAGGTAATCTCCTTTCTGTTTGGGAAAGTCTACCTTAAAGCACTTTATAGGAACGTGTTCCCTGCCCAAGTAAGGAGATTTCTGTAACTCCATGAGATTACGAGTATGAAGATTATTTTAAAAGTTCTACAAGAAAAGGCTTCTTGAAAGACTGGATAATTGAGTTGTGACTTAAAAACAATTTAAAGAAATCTTTCTTTCTGAATCTTGTTCCCTGCCCAAGGGAAACATTTCCCATGAAATTCATGTAACATCCATTATGACAACATATATCCATCATATAACATCCGTCTATCAATTTAGATTCATTGATTTTTCATAGAAAACCAGTTTTACTATGGACCTTAAGAGAATTGAAGAGTTCCAGCAGATTAAACAGTTTCTAGCTTAAAAAGATCTTTATAGCTTAAGGCAGCAATCTTAACACAAGCCTAGATTCCTAGATGGGATCAACTGCCAATTGAAGACCTTAGACAGGATTGCCCAAGTAGCAGACAATCTCCTAAGAAATCTTAGATGTGAAACCTTCGAACTGGACAAAGTTCTTCAGATTTCTTAATGGGGAAAGGAAGAAGTTTATTACCACACTTTCTCCAGACTGAAGAGCTTTGCCGAAAAAAGGTTAATTTTTATGAAGAGCTCTTCAATTTCATTCATTGAACTCTATTATCTTCAGTTTCCAAGTACAAGTTGTTCCGCTTAATTCCCACACTCCCGAGAGGACATCCCTCAGATACCAAACGGCATCGAAAACATGGCACATTCCGGGGCAGTCAAAGGTGCTGGCGGTGGCTGTGGCAGTGGCAGTGGCGGTGACGGTGGCACCTCGGCTATCTCCGCCCGGTGACATGCGAAATGGGCGAGTCTCAGTGACTGCAACAGCCAACGGAGCCGCCCAACAGGCCGCCAGATTATAAATACAAATATCTTTTTTTTTGGCTTTGGTTGGCAGTGGAAGTTGTCGCTGCAATTAGAGCACTTGGACAGTTGGGGGCACACAAACAACAAAAACGAAAGTTATCCGCCACAAAGTCGACAAATTTTTGGAACATGCAACACGATCGGTTGTTGCTGCCACCGCTGTTGTCTGTCTGTCGACTGCCGCCCCACCAAAAAAATGCAAGTCGAGCGTTTCATGTTTTCCATGTTGGTTAGCCGCCAAATCGGTCGGCTAATCGCCAAGTTGTTGACGCCCCAAGGCAGCCGCCAAGGGAGCAAATTCGAGGGGCTCCCAACTACGACCCGCCCCACTGGCCGTGTCGACTGAACGACAAAACTGGGGCGTTCTGTGCAACCCGTTTGAGGAAGTCGGGGCAGGTGTGCTGGGTTGTAAATAACCTCGTTCCCCGTCCCGACATCCCCCCCTTTGGATAACGCCCAGAGTGTCAAAATTCTGCCCACGCAGCAGAAAAAATTATGAAGCTTTGTCTGCATTTTTTTTTAAGGGGACTTTGGAAAAGGCATATTTAAATATGTGGAGATTTGGGACTTTAGGATTTTGGAAAAGAACTGCACTCTGAATTCCTGAGATCATTGAAATTAATTCTCAATTCTGTTCATTTAAATTTACAAATTTTTTAAGAAGGTACGATCTTTGATCTTTTTATCTTCTCTAATTTTAACTGCAGTTTCCTTCTAATGCACTTGGTTCTTAAAATATGGTTCGTT
This sequence comes from Lissocephala sabroskyi, assembly GCA_037075105.1. Taxonomy (NCBI): domain Eukaryota; kingdom Metazoa; phylum Arthropoda; class Insecta; order Diptera; family Drosophilidae; genus Lissocephala; species Lissocephala sabroskyi. Next base: position 69,088 of record JBAMCP010000221.1, read on the forward strand.
CTGATTGAGATCATTCATTATCTTCCTAGTGTTTTTTTTTTTTATTGTTAAATCATTCACATTTTCACATTTCCCATCATTCATATTTATCATTATCAATAGCCCTTAAGATCATTTCAATTGTATCACATTTTAATACTTCGGATCCCAAATTTCCTTTCATGGTTCTTATAACTAATTTGCCATTAAATATTCTTGAAGCTCTAATTTAATTCCTTACCTTATTTGATCCATATAACTGAGAAATAAATTATCCCCCTTTCTTTCAAAACCAATCAACTTCATCCTCCTGAAAGGCAGAAAAACAACAACCCATTTTCCCTCGATGATCTTAACAATGTAATTCGACTTTTTCCCATTCCGATCTTGACAAATTCTCTCCACCTTATTGCCACTTTCATATCCCAAACTGCAGCCTTTGCCTTCCCTTATTTGTCTGTTAGCTGAATTTCCTCACAGGTTTTCTTATTTTATTAGCCAAATTCGATTTGCTGCTGACCAACAGGCCAATTTAGCCGATCATTAAACGGGAAGCCTGGCGATCCTCAGTTTTGGTCATTTCACAATCTTCGTTTTGGCCAACGAGTTGGTCAAAGTGTGAAAATTCAAATTAATAAATTCGAAATTGCAAATCGGTGTTAACCGCCGTGAAAATGCAACGGAAATCGGTTGAGGCCACTCGCTTCTGCCTGACTCACTGACAAATGAAAATGGAAATGGAAAATTACAAAAAAACGTTAACGTTTGTTTGCCTTTCGTTGATTTTATTAGCACTTTGGCCAGGACAGACTCGGCGAAAGGAATGACGGCAATTGCATAATCCACGTCACACTTTCAGTTCCCTGCATCCATCCATCAATCGCCTGGCAGCATTTGTATATTTTTGTTTTGTTTTTGGGTGCTCCGGGAACATTTTTGTTTTGAGGTTTTCTGTGTGGCAACCTTTCGCCTTCAATGATAAATCAAAACTCGCCGGCCGAACCGAACCGAAATTGCGCCCACTCCGAAGCCGGAAAAGCGCAACGCAAATTGGCTTCCTACGGGGCCACCACGATCATCACGAGGGGCCGACAAAAATTCCCCAATGTTGACAGAGTTTTTTTTTTAGGATCCTGGGAAGCCCATGGGGCCGCCCAAAACAATTCATTATCATTAATTTTATTTGCGCCGCCTGATGAAAAATTGCGGCCGGGGCTCTGATTAAAATGAAAACAATTTTCATAATTTTTTTTTTTCGGGGACGGATCGCCCGGCAGCCATAAAAAGTCGCTAAAAGTGATTTCGGAAAATTCATCAGCATTAAAGGGGAAACAGGGCGCAGCGGAAGGTCCATAAAATTTCTACAAGCCCCGCAAAAAACCCTCGTTGAAAAGCAACCCAAAATTTATTGGCCGCATTAACCTCCAGCGAACCTCGACTGGCCGATCTCCGGGGGGTGGCGTGGGTCGGCCGCCGATCGATGCGAGTTGTGAAAATATCATTTACGGGCAATTTGTAAAGCAACAACAGACCACTGAAGTTTACCCAAGAAACCAAAGGGGAAATTTGCACGAGGCCGCCAAAAAACAAATGAACGTCGATTTACTTTGGCGGCTGGGGCAACAACCACAGCGACCGCAGCGACCACCAGGAGGTAGGCCAGCTCCCCCGCCCGCTCGACTGTTCGGCTGGCCAAATTCAGACTCGGAAATGGGCACACAATTGGCCATAAAAGCCGTCGTCTGAGCGGCGGCGTCCATCACCGGTTGCTCGGTCGGTCAATCGACTGGTCAGCAACCTCCCTCGACTGCTGCCCCGTTCACTTTGGCTTGGCCGGTTAGCCGTCTTCAGGCGATAATTGGGTCCCTTTCGCACACTCTAACACACACAGCAGAGTCGACTTGTTTGGTTGGAAAGTGGAAAATTCATTTTGTGGCAACTTTCAGTGCATCGCATTTTGCTGTCATCAGCAGCAGGCCCAAAGAAATTCTGACTGTCGTCACCTGGCCCCCGGGTAATCTTAGACATCGTCATGGCTTTCATAAGCCAGCAGGAAATCAAAGACGAAGCTGAAAATTCCATTGTGCAAAATACAAAACGAAGAGGAAAATTTTGTTGCTTGTTAAATGAAATTAAATCCGCCATTGAAATTCTCAACCAAACCAAAAGAGAGGACTCAACTGACATGGTAAGCCAACAGAATGACTCAATGACTGACAGTTTTGGTGGGGGGGCCTGAAGTGTCGACATATCAAGTAAAACCCGAGAAACGTCAGCGGGCCCTAAGAAGCTTTTGAAGCTGAAGATCTGAGTGGGAATAGAAACAGCTTTGCATTGAAAGTGAAATGCATCAAGAAGCAAAGTCGGCAGCAAAGTCGGCTGGCTTTTTTCGGCCCACTTGTTGGTTTGGTCGTCAATAAAACGACGAGAGTAAAAAAAAGGAAAACAAAAATGCATTCGAAATGCGCATAGAAAGTGAAATGCGTTGGCCGGTAAAATAAAACGTAATCAACAACAACAACAATGGCAGTAGCAACAACAACACGACAACAGCACCCAAATAAACCGAAGCCACAAGTTGCTGACGCTGACGCTGTCGCTAGCAACATCACCGGGTCCCCGCAACATCTGTCAGTCGGCAGACCAGCAACATTTGCCCGTCCCAGCAACATCTGCCGCCGCTGCCCGCTGCTGGCTGATGGGGACGAGGACGACATTGTTAGCGTCTCGTATGACCTTGTTACATCGCATTGAATGGTGAATTCTGCAACAACAACAACAGCAATCACACGAATAGCTGACGATTGCCATCGCAACAAAAATTGTTGCTGCACATAATCAAGAAATTGTTGAGATTCACTTTCGGTGGTGGCGACTCCGCTGCCCGAGGTGGGCCGGCCGGGTGACGAAGCCACCGTTTGACGCGGGCTACCAGCCGTCAACGGATTCGTGTGGGCCCGCCAACGGACCCGCATGGCAAAGCCTAGCAAATGGAAATGCCATCGATTCGTCTGATAAAGCGGCCCGGCGACAAGTTAAGAAAGAAAGAAAAAGTGACTTCAACTCCCAACGAGGCGAGGTCGGGATCGGGGGGGCGGGCCAAACTACTGTCATTGGCAGTCAAACCGATAAATCTTCAGACCCGCCGAGAGTCTGAGAGTCTCGGCATTTCTTCTCCCCCAGTTTCGGTGGCAAACAATTGAGTGTTTTTGGCCATAAAGCGGCATTTCCCCTAACAAACAAGATAGAAAATTTCAAGTGCCTGTGCGTGAGCGCGCATGCGTGCGTGACACCCCTCGATTGGCCCGCCAAAAGTGTGCGTCTTGGTTTCTGTGCAATTGGGACGCCTCGAATGTTATTTCAAAAATCTCGACACGCCGGACAACTTCATTCAACATTTAATCCAACAAAAACAAAGTTAAGTGAAGAAAGATAAAATAAAGATAATAAAACAGACAACGAATTTAATATTTAAAAGGTTCTGGCGACCTTTCAGTTCGAAGGTTTTAAAGAGTTTATAATGGAACAAAAACTCCCCGATTTCAAATAGAATAAAAAGAACTGAGTTATTGAAAAAAAACTATTATATTATCAAAGGTCGAAAGGGAAGCATAAGTGTTCATTTGAAAAGCCACAACAGAATTTCTTTATACTGGTTATGTTTAGATTTCTACAAAGATTCTTTTCTTTATTCCATTCCCGCCTTCAAGATAAGCTTACTTAAAAGATCTGCTAAGATCGTAGGACCAATAAGACTCTATTTTCGGGGCACCCAATTCGGGTTCCCACATTCATCAGATAAATGAGACAAAATGAACTCTGCATTTTTTCGCAACACTTTAGATTTCCCTCTTTAATCATTTCCACTCCCAAAATCTGTCATTCGGGTCACGAACATTAATCACAACAGTCAGTAGACATTTTTTATTTCGGACTTCATATTTTTTCTTTACTGATTATGTAAAAAAATCCTCGACAAATTAAGCTATGTGCGTGTGTGTGTGGTGGGACTCATAAAATAAAACTGGACACGAAAATCTTGTCATTTCAAGTTTTGTTTTTGTTTCTTTCTTAACTGCAATTGCTCAGGCAACTGGCTAACTGGCTGACTGCTTTAATGCCCGGCTGACTGACTGACTGACTCATAGGCCTACCGCCCAGGAAAGGTACGAGTACCAACAAAAATTATGGACACCCAGGCCGACGAGATTTCCAAAGCTGCCACCTCCTCAGGGCGGAGACCAGGCAATTTTCGTTTTCAAAGTTGCAACTGTAAAAAAAACAGCAACAACAATTAAAAAGGCATAAACAAAGCCTTGTTGTTAACGTTGTCGTTGTTGTTGTTGTTGGTGCGTAATGAGAGGGTCCAGGGGGTGGGGATTGTTAAGGCGAAATTGAGCCACTTGTTGGAATTTTAGCGAAGCAAAGCAAACAGCATTTGGCATGTGGAAAATGCAATTAATTGTGCAACTGCCATTGTCAGCCGCCGCCTTGGCCTGCTGCTCTCCCGGCTGCCTTATCTCGTTGTTTCCTCAGATCTCACCAATTTCTCCTTTCGGCAGACATTTCTTCTCTCTTAATGGAGTATTAAGAAAAATCAGGGAATTATCTTAAACTCCCTTTTTTATCAGAGTTTTCTGGCATATTCAGGTCTCTCTTATTTCCCTAAACCCGATTTATAGTTCTTTCCATATCGAATCCGTCTTATCGTTTATTAGTTATCCAATAAAGCTTTTCGCTACATCTTGATCTTTTCATGCTCTCTTTTCCCTTTACTTGTTCTCTCGCTCTCTTCCTAATCTTATTTGGTGCCTCTTTTTCTTATCTCTTTCTTTTTCTTTCTCTTCCATACTCTCTCGCTTCTCTCGCAATCCCTTACTCCCTCGCTCAACCTCTCCCTCTCCCCATTTCGCTCTCTCGCTCTTTCTTCCTCGCTCCTTTTTCACTCGGTCTTTCTCTCTTGCTCTTTTTCTCTCGCTCTTTCTCTCTCGCTCTTTCTCTCTTGCTCTTTCTCTCCCACTCTCTTATGAATCTTACATGTTTCCTCTTTTCATTATCTCTTTCTTTTTCTTTCTCTTCTGTAGTCTCTTTTTTCCTTCATCCTCTCTCTCTCTCTTCATCCCTCTCTGCTTTTACTCCCTTCCCTGCATCTCTTCTTTTATCTCCCCTATCCATTTGTAATCACTTCACTTTTACTTTGGTACAGCCAAAGGAGACGTTTCCTGAGACCCCCCGAACGAAACGATGATATCGACAACAAATCGAAACACGATACACTAAATAAACACAATTTTCTTTTAATGATTAATTGACT
>JBAMCP010000222.1:0-74073 GCA_037075105.1 Lissocephala sabroskyi
GGCGTTGGGTGGGCGGCGGCTTTTGTCCACTTGTAATTGAGTTTTTATTACGAATTAGTTGAAGTGGAGAACCCGTTCCAACCGTCTCGATGTCATTTTAGTCTGTGGCAATTAATTTACTCATTAGGCCATTTGTGGCCACGATTATTGAGCCAGAAACGGCGGCTGGCATTGCGGGAGACTGCGGCTGTTTGGAGCTTTCATGTTTGGTGGCAACTTTCTGAGAATTCCCTAGACAAAGCAGAACTTGTTGGTGTGGTTCGGCGACCCAGAATCCGCAATCGATTCCCATGGGCCTGGAAACTGCTACAGTTTCATCTTTTTAGGGCTTCCGCTGCTGATTCCCATTCAAATGGCCAAGTAGATAAAATCAGAGAGAATGCGGCTTGTGTTGTTGAATTGATTATAAGTTCGCCGGGATCGGGAGCGGGATCGCGACCACCAAGGGGCTCCGCGAAGTGTGTGACACTTGGCGGGTAAACAAGGCGCTAATGAGCTCGGCTAGCACCAGCACCGGTTTGGGGCTGATCGCTTGTCGCGTTTTGCACCGTTTTTCCAATTTGGTATGTGAATCGGTCGTCATGGCCATGTCCGCGGCGTGGAACAAGTGTTAATCACCTGTCAATGAGGCAGTCAACGCCGCCGCCTCGAATGACTTCACAGAGGGGCGGAGGGTGGCTGTTTTCTCATTCAAAGTTGGCTAATATCCAGTCATTTAGCCAGCCAGCAAGACACTTGACTCTTTGCACTTTAAACTCTCCCGCTTTCGTTTGCTCTTCATTTCTGGCCCACTCACGACTTCATGTGCCAAAAATTTTCCACTTTAAAAGGCAATTAATGCGCTCCTCGCGTCCGCCGCGCATGCAGCAATGCAGGGTGTTTGGCGGTGTTTGCCGATGTGGCTGCGTCTCACTGGCGACCCAATAAGAAGGCCAACGGGCTGGCCGGGCGTGCAACCGAAAGTGGCACAAAGTTCGGCCCGGCTTGGCCTAAAGTGGAGGCGATCTATGCAGCTCCGATGGTGTTGATTAATTTCTAATAAGCCGCCCACCCCGCCAGCCGTTTAGAGATCTTGAATTCCTCCGATTTACATCACAATAAACGAAGCCCACTGGTTGGGGAACCGGTGACGTTTGATTCTTTTGTCTATCGACTGATCAGCTGGCTTAAATGGTGGCTTGATTATATTTGATGACTGGGAAATTTGTATTGTTTTAAATATTCAAAGCGATGATTGAATGGCAACAAAAGAATTTAAGATTTACGAGATTCCCTAAAAAGTGAAAGGATTAAAAGACGTGGGCTCCTGGTTTCGAGCTTGCGGCTTTCGGTGGCTTTCGCTCTGTGGGAGCAGTCGAAACGAAAGTGTCACATCACTGGGAGGGGCACCCAAACAACCTTGAAATGAAAACAAGCCGACGAGGTATTAAAAAAGTCCGAGCCACCGTAGCTTGCTTAGAACCACAAAGAGAAATTCTATTCGTTTCGAGCGCATTTCTTTTTTTTCGGCGGTTTCACGGTCTACTCTGTTTTAATTTGATTTCATTTCTTTTTGGCAGCGAGCGTTCTGCTTTTTTACGGCTAGAAAATGTGGAAGCCGTCGAGCGACAGGTGAATTGACAAGTTGCCCAGAAGACACAAAGCCGATCATGGCAATTTGCATGACAGCCCAACAACCAACAATTGAACGATGGCAGATCAGTCGCCAGTTGGCCAGCATGGGAAAGATGACTGAAAGCTGCCGTTTAGAGTGATTGGCTTAATGCTAATGATGCTGGCCGATATGAGGGAACTTTCGTTTTCCACTCGAAGCCACTCCGATATTAAAATCGGCGAAATCTAATCCGCCATTGAAGAAGGTGACAGTTTCGAAAGCCAACGGGGCTTTTGGTTCATTGATAGGAAAGCACCTCAAAAAATTGTCACATTCTTCGGGTTAATTTCACCGGACCGACTCACCAGCTCGCCGCTCTCTGCTCCGGCTGGTGTGACCCTAATGATGCAGGGGATATTTTGCTTATTGTTGGAATTTTCCCCACCGCCCCTCCCTCAGCCGTTGACATGAAAGTAAAACCAAAACTGAGACGGAATCGTGTGCGGCAGCAACTGTTGCACCGCCGCCTGCAGTGGCATATCAAACAACTGCAGCGACTGCAGTTGACCGCTGACAGGATTCGGTGGGCATTTATTTTCAATTTCGTTGCCAACCTTCTAGCCGACCAGCCGGCCAACCGATCGGACTGATCATCGGTCTATGCTCTAGCGGGTTTTCCTTGGCACAGCATGTGTGCGAATTGTAAATTGCTCACCGGGCGACCGTCCAAACAAACAAACAGCCGAGTCAACCAGACGGCCACCAAGCGGCTGCGGCCGTGGAGACCGTTGGAGAAAATTTATTTATTTGACTGGAAGGCAAGTGCCACCATTCGTAGGCCAACTGAGGCCAGGCCAGGCCAGGCCGGGCTGGACAGTCATAAGCTGGTCACATGTTCGTCTTTTTATTTATTTATTCATATAAATGCCAAGCGATTTGGACGGACCGATGGCCGACCGGCCGACTTTAATGCTGGCAACTCTGGCGCCAAAAGCGAGTATTTTGCGTTTTTACATGAAAATTGCATGCATTTGTTTTCCGCCGTTGTTGCTGTTGTTGTTGCTTAGTGGACTGGAAAGCAAGAGTTTTGTTTTGACCAAGAAAAACCCACAAGTGACCTACTTGGGACCACGGACCAAGCGAATGACTTAGACAACGAACTTGCCGGCATACATGTGTTTTTGTGTTTTTCTTTCTTGCCATCGAATAGGCTAAAGGATGTTCAAGCATCGGGCGAGGGAGTAGGCAGTAGGGGGCGAGAAAAAAAAGTGGCGCGTGTGCTTAATTAAGAGCCCCGCGATTCGTGTTGAGTCCCAGGCAAAAAGTGAATGTAATCCAGACTCGGACATTTGGGGGATTCTGGCCCACAAAAGCCCAGTTCAGCCTGCCAATTCCAATTGAGTCTTCGACGCTAATTTAGTGGCTTATTAAACGAAACAAGCTTTTCTCTTTGTCTTCCCAGCATTTCCGCTGTATTCAAATTGTCACGCCACAGAGGCACCAACGGCAGCAGCCGCAACCACAAAGCAGCCCAATCTCGGCAAATTTTCAAATCAGCCCGAAGAACGGAGGCCAGCATGGAGGGTCCAGCCCGGCGGTGGCCCTCGTGTGCTGACCCCGTACCACCCACACGTCTTGCATTATGTTGCTTTAATTTACGTAAATTGCAAGCGTTTTCCAGCGGTGGGCCAGCCGCGGACCTTCTGCTGCTCGACTTAAATAATTTGAAAACAAATTTCAGCTTTGCTTCCTCCAACTGCCCCATTACGAAATTGTTTGTAATGCGCGCATTTAACCCCGCCAGAAATGGCAATAACACAACCAACGAATTCAATTCTAAGCTGAGGGATTAGGATTGTTACATAATCCGGCCCCAGACACACACACAGCCCACGATCCTGGTGAAAGGTTCAACTGCCTTCGTTGGATTGGGCTGGACGGCCAAGGGTCAAGCAAATATGAGAGCGCACGAGTTTGGGGCAAAATTAGTGCCGTTTTATTTTATCCTCAGTTTGGAAACCAATTTGGTAAAGGCTCTGCTCTCATGGCTGCTCCAGTCACTCAACAGGTCGCTGACGCCGATCGTGTAGCCTCAACAGCCAAGTTATGTCATTAATTTGCTGCTGCAGTTGTCGTGCTCTTGGCTGCCGTTGGTAGCGACATTTTTCCAACGTCCCTGGGGGCAGCCAATGCATATGGAAGAAATTAATGCCTAATGGGCATTATTGCCTTCAGGGAAGAAGGCAACGGGCAGCCCCGTCTGAGGGATGACAAGTACGAGAGGAGGAGCAGGAACGACCAAACACAAACACCAAATGATGATTGCTACAAGAGGGAACATGCAAGTTATTTAGTTCAGTATCCCAGCCACTCTGGGGTAATAAACTGCAGCGGGTACTTATTGATTTTTACTGTTAGAAATCGACTTGTTAACAAGAAAGTCGTGTGAACCACAAGCGGACTTTGTGGGCCGCCTGGGCCGTCGTCTGACACTCACGGGCTGGTAAAAGGCATTTAACAACAGGCAGGAATCCAATGGAGACCAATTGAGATATAAATGTGGCTGGCGACAGACAGGTGAGTGGCACGGCCAAGAGAAATCTCATTTTAGGATCATAAAAGTCCATAAAACACAATTAACCCCCGCCACCTTCGCCGTCGCCCGCTCGCTTGCTCTCCCACGATCGCTGCCTCGCAAACCAAATGGAACCTCTGACATAAAATGACAGCATGAAGAATGTAGATCAATCTTCCCCCCACACACACAGACGGAGATACAGATCGGCAGGCTGGCGAGCGCACAGGTGAAGGGGTCAGTGATCCTGACGGCGTTGGCTGTGTGTGGGCGCAAGGGGCAGTCAATAATATCGGGACTCAATTTCCAACTAGCCCAAGGGGTAACAACAAGCGATCCCTGCTGGCTTTTGGCTGCTACCCGCTGCGAGCCGCTTGGGACGACTTATGGTGGAGCGGCAGCAGCAAAGGCCGCCCCATAAAATTGACGGAAGCTGTCGAATGGCGGCAACGGCAACGGCCACAGCAACGGCAGCCCAAGTCATTTCAATTCGCTTTTATTATGGGCGCAATAACATTTTACAACTGTGGCCAAGGCAATTGGCCAACGAATGGTCGCGGGCGGGCGGTCGGCCGGTCGGCTGGTCGAGAAAGATATTCGCAAAATGAATGCAACGGCCATAAATTAATATGCTAATTTGATGGCAAGCTGCGCCACTAACATCTAATGGGGCGACTTACTTAGCAGGAGTAACTAAATTGCCAGGGTTCTGGGCAGCATCATGTTGCCGCAACATTTGTGTTGCCAAAGAGGACTCTGACCCAGGATGTTGCTGCAACATGCAAGCACGCCAATTAGCTGCCCTTGGACGGGAACGTGGACGTGTAGACGTGGACGTGCCATTGCGTTTGCCACACTTAACTTATATTTCGTATCGAAAATCTAGCTTTCCACGAATTGCCAATTATTACACAATGTGCACTGCACACATCAGGCAAGAAAACAAACACCAAACGGCCACTTTGGTCGCTTGGCCAGTCGATGGCTGCTGGACTGCTGCAGATCATTCGCAGAATCTTTGACTATGCAAATTGCCAGCTGTCAGGTTTATTTGTCATCTTTCAACTTTGACAGCGCGTGAGCATCGGCAGCATCAGCATCAGCAGCGCGGCCCTTGTCGTGAGTCCGCGGTGACAGCGCCAACCAGCCATTGACAGGCTGTGGCAGGCCGAGCAAATTGGCCCAGCTGCCACAAACTGGATGGCAGGCGGCATCTTCAGCTGCTTGAGGCCGCAACGATGGCTCAACTTTCCCGATTTCGCCGCCATTGTCCTACGCATATCAAAACATTTTTTATTGGCAGCCAAGTCCGTCAGTGAGCCGATCGGGTGATCGATCGAGTGGGTTTGTGGTCAGCATTTTCCTGGCTGATTGCGTGCGTGGAAAAGCCGTGGCTAGATTGTTTCTTTATATTTCTATGGATTTATGGTTAGCTGCAATGCTGCGTGAGCCCCCAAATTGGCTAATTAGCCGTACAACGTTGATCATTTATCATAAAAAAACGAAAGGAAATCATTTGGAAACGTGATTAAAACAATCGGAGAGCGCTTTCGGCCATTACTGTCTATTAGTTTGTTGTGCCCAATTTAATTGGTAAGAAAATGCAATCCCACCGCAATGAGAATCAGAATGAGAACGAGACAGAGTCCGTGGCATTTAAAAGTCTAACGATTACCCGCTAACTGCTGGCCAGCCGGCCAACCGGCCAGTCGATACGGCGACGGCCACACACTGACGCTGCGGCGGTAGCGGCACCCAAATCCCAAACCCCGATCCTTTTTGCCGAAGCGTGGGCCGTCCAAGGGCCGAGCGGGCCTACGCAAAAGCCACTTCACTCGAATCTAACGAATGTCACAGCAGCAGCAGCAGCAGCGGCGGCAGCGGCAGCGGCAACATCAGCCCGACAAGCCAACAACAGACAAAAGTCAACAGGCAACATCATCTTGATAATTGCCCAAAACCGTCTACCCGCCTGCCACGCCCACCATTTGCTGGGCCTCCAGGCTACATGAATTTTAAGGGCCTTACATGTCGATTTCTCCGATTAGCAGCTACTGGTCTTTGGGGCAATGCTGGCCGGCGTCGCGTCCGGGGCGTCGTGTGACGAAGCTGTAAACGTTGCCCCCTGACTACTGGGTGGGTGTGAATCGCGAAGGAAGCTGGCAGTTGCCATCTGTTTAAGATTTGCTGTTGCTGGTGGTGGTGGTGCTGTCGTGATCTGAACTGTAATGCAAATCGAATCGAACTGTCGGAACGATGCTGCTGGTCATGTTTTTATTGGCTTAAATTCAGTTAATTGCGAGAGGAGTGAGTTTTTATGGTTTCACAACTCTCACAACGTCAATTTCGATGGCCTTGTATATGTCTTCGAACAAGTAAACGGGATTGCCCGGAATGCAGCCACCGCGGCAAGAGCAGCCAAATAAATTGCATTTGGAGACACCGCAGAACTTGCCGCGCCTCGGCTTCTTGCCACTGCCACAAACCCTGGCCACGCACATAGATCCTTTCTTTAAAGAGGGATGGAGGTCTATGCATTGTTTGCCTTGCGTTACGATTTTAAATTGGATTTCAGTAGTCTTACAGCACCGCCGGTTACTCCCCCAAACGTTGGCTATAAGTCCGGCCTCCAGAATGCCTAATACAATAAGAATGAATTTCATTATTTCACACAATAAACTAAACCTTATTTTTGCATTAAAATGATTGAATTCCCCTACCTCAATCGGAAATTCCATAAGACGGTTGCTAATCAAAATTTAACGGGCATTAAGAAACGCCCTTGCCAGCTTGTCAAGCGTTTGCAACGCTTTGCATAGCTCAGTTCGAGTTTGGGCGCCAGGAATGGTGGTCAGATTATTGGTTGGCTTGGTTTTTGTCAGTGCAGCCTCGGCCCTTTGTTGTGGAAAGAGAACATTGAAATTCTCCCTCAAAGGTCCAAGCATACCCTGTAATAAAGTCCGCCATGCCAAACAATTTGGCAAGTCCACGTGTTCCATTAACGTCTGTAATGACGGCAAAACCCATCGAGGCACTTTTTGTGGCAAACAAAAATGCAATGTCTTCGGCTGCAATTGCAAAAGTTGCTTCGAAGGCAGCTACCTGGCCGGGTTGAGGGAACAAAATCCCACCATCAAATTTAAGGAAGTCCTAGGGATCAGCTAGTCCTCTCCGCCATTAATTTAATTTATATTTAATTATTATAACAAAGCAGCGTAGATAAACAAATTAACATTGTGACTCATTATTCACTCAGTTTGGGAAACCGGCAGAATTTGTGGACTAGAAAATTTCGTGCAGTTTTGAATAAGAAATTTCATATTTCTTTTAAAACCTCATAGTCAATTAAGCACCGGGAATTTAAGTAGTTAAATGAAAGCTAATTAAGGATAATTGCAAGCCGCACTTAGATTAATAGACAATCGGCAATTGGAAGGACAGTGCGTATTTCCCTGTAGACCTTTTTGTTGCTCGGATTTCACGGCTTATTTCCTTAATAATATATTCCTATTTATTGGCTTTAAAAATTTAATATCTTTAGAATGAAGAAGTCTTTCGTTAGTTAAACGGATTTGTAAAGTTTGCCAGGAGGTGCCGATCAGATCAAAGCCGCTAATAAACAACCACAGGCAATTGCAATTAAATGAATAGATTCGCTTTATAGCCGATTACCGACTACGGCTCATGTCCCAGGAGACTTCCTTCCACTCTAAATGGTTTTTCAGGTTATCCTCTTCATTGTCCGTCCACCGTGCATCGAGTCCAGTCGTATGTGTGCCCTCATATCTTTTGATTGAAATTGTATAAGAATCAATCACATAACCGTAAATAAATCGACCGATCTGCCAGCCAGCCGGCCCCACCCGATCGACCGGCCAACTGGCTGGCCAGCGTTCGCGCATAACAAATCAATTTACGTAGTGCCAAAGTCTAATCCCATTTCAATTGATGGGAGCAATGCACTCCGCCGCGGCCGGGCTAACCGACCGACTACCTGACTCAATGGCCAACAGCTGGCTGAGTTGCCAGTTCTCCTCCGGAGGAGCCATTGTTGTGCCCGATCGTCGTACGGTTTGTACGGTTTGCGCAAATTGTTTTGAATTCCCTCTGCGGGCCGCTCCGCGTGGCCCCAGCAGCTGAGTGAGCAATCAGTGGCCATGCATACGGTCCGTCCGTTCGTCACTGTGTTGTGGTCAATGCCGTTGGGTGGTGTTAATTTTTCCACAACTAATTCTTGGCATTTGCTGGCCCGGCGGCAGCCGGCAGGCTGGGGGCCTGCAGTGTGCCTGCTTGCCAGCCGCAAAGAACTTATAGCCCAGGAAGTGGCAATCGTCAATGCACACGCCTGATCATAGTGGTTGTTATTTTTTGATGCATCCATTAGGCAGCCTGTGTGTGCAGCATGGGTGTGTGTGTGTGTGCTGCAAGTGGAAGCGGTCAATCATTCGAATTTCAAACTTAAAATAAACCAGGAAATTCAAGCAATAAAAATGGGCGAACCAAGTGATCGAGCCTTGATTATGTTAACCAGAGAGAGAGGGGCGTTGATTTTGTGGCATTTTCATGCTCCACATTATCCGTTGGCCGAAATCAACAGCTCAATCAATCAATGATGGCCATCAATTGATTGTTAAAGTGACAACAATTGCCGGGGCCAAGCAATTTGGCGGCCACAATAAAATCCCGGGCATGCCAAATTGCCAAATGCTCCCCGTGGCCGGGACTGCGGCCTCGGCTAAGCCGTCGCAATAAAAACATCTAGAAGCCTCATTATTAAGACCAGAATTTCTTGTCGTCGGGCCCGACTACTTTCACCGCCTACCCCCAGAATGCGGAGCGTCGCTCCCCGCTCGTTGTTTCTATTTAATAAACGTAGAATTTTTTATATTTTCTTTTTTTGTTGTTGGGGTTCTTTTTTGTGGCTTTATTTTTTTCCATTATTCAATGTTGATTTTTTTCGCCAGCACGCGCGGCGCCTTCGCTTTGAAGTGCCAGAAGAAAGAAAGAAAATTTTCTTTGAGTGGCTTAAATGACAAGCTCATCGCTTCTTTGGCAACGGACTGCCTCGCCGTTGGCCTTTCCACAGTCTCTTGTACTAAAACGCACAATTTTAGTGGTGTGTTTACGTTTCTTTCAAGCTCAACGCGGATGCTGCGGGGTGCGACCAGGCCAGGAAATAGTTGACCCACTGACACGGGGCCCTAAAATGCCAATGCCAAGGCACGTAGCTCCCCCACACACACACAAACACACATGGATAGATGGCCACTTGGTGGCTGGCCGACATTTTCATTTTCACGCCTTTGCCGGATTTCATTTTCATTCGCTTCGGGTCAGCCCACAAGTGCCTGCGGCTGCCAAGTGCCCCCGTCTGCTGCCCCTCCAGAGATACAGAGAGATGGAGAGGATCCGTGGACAGTTTCTCACATTCATTAGAGGGCCGCCGAATCTTGTATCAAAGTGAGTGACAAATTGAAGCGTCCACGTCCACCCACCCAAACGAGAAGGGCGGTGGGAAATTTAATGGGCCATAAAACGAAGACTTCTTCGTATTCTTCTTCCTGTAGTTGTTGGGGTTTTTGTCCGAAAATGCAGAAGGCAAACAAATCTGCGTGCAATCTGATGCACGTTCCATAAATTAGCCAATAGATTGGCAAATGTTTTTTTTGTTTTTGTTTTTGTGCGGGGCCCACCCGCCGGCCATGAAAATTGAATTGTTTGCTGTGGTGGCTCACGAAGGCTGGAACGGTCGTTGGCAACGCCCACAAAATGCCCACGCCCACGCCCCGCACGCCCACATTGCGTTACCAAGGCTCATTAGCGAGCGCTGAGCGCTCAGCGCCGAACTGGCCCGGTGGGCCAGCCAGCCAGCCTGAATATCGTGTGATAGCTTGTAATTTTTGTTTGCCCAGATGAATACGCGATTTGAAAGGTTGAGAGCAGCAGTCGGGAGGAGCACCCAAGGAACAGTCCGAAGCCACCGTGGCCGTGGCGTCTGCGCCCTCGGCTTAGACTTAGAGAGAAATTAATAGGCAGCCATTAAAGTTAAACGATTGACGGTATTTGAAAATATTTGTGGCACCGCCAATCGCACGGCCTGTTGCTGAAATTGATGGGCATTTGGCCTTGCCCGGTTATGTCATTAGGTTCCATTAGCACGACCAGCTGATAGATCATGTGAATTTCAATTAAAAAGTCCCCCGGCGGCCGCCACAAATGTTGCAAGGCTTTCTCTCCGTTGCTCTCTCCGTTGAGAGTTGAGTGGAAACTCGTTTGCCGGCCGTGCGGTGCCGGCTTTTTGAGTGGTTTGGCCGGCCAGCTTCTCTGGCGGCGCGGAGAATCTAATTTCCATTTCCAGCAAATCTTTGAATTTAAAGCAACGACTTGAATTGTTTAATGAAAGTGCCGTGGCCAAAACAAACGCCTTCACTTTTGCCAAACTGCAAACCAACAATTGTCAGTTGTCGTGTCAGCCAGACCAAGCCGGTGTGTGTGTGTGTGTGGCAGCTGTTGTTGCATCTGATGAATTCCAGCGTTTCACTTGCCCCGGAAAAGAAAAGCAGCATTTTGGTTTCGTTTTCCAGAATTGCAGTTGGGATCTTTCGTTTTCGTGTCAACACATTTCATTTGCAAGCCGGCCGACAGCAGCAACCGCAGCAGCAACAACAACGCGACGACTCCAGCGACAGATAATCAAAAGTCCAACTGGTTGCTTGGTCGGCAGGCGGCCCATCATTCACTCTGTCTCACCGCTGCTGCCGACGGCTAAGTGGTGGGCGGTGGGCGGCAGCAGCAGCTCTGGCGGTTTACGTGGGCCGTGCCAAGTGGAACGGGGTCAACTGCAACTGCAACGGCAACCCACCCATGTCATTGACTGGCTTTCAATTTCACTTTTCAAATGACCCCCTGAACTGCTCCCATGTCCGCTGCCGGCTGCCGGTTGCCGTTGGCTCATTTGGCCAACACGCGGGAAAAACTTAAATGGGTCAGACAGGCAGGTAGTTGACGGTCAGTTTATGTGATTGTCAAGCGCGGGACGTGGATTCTCCTTGGTCAATGTCCAGGTTGGCTGGTTTTGTTTTTTCCCACTCCATTGTCGCTGGCCGGGCATTGTTGCTGTTGTCGGCGCTGTCAATGTTGCTGTCAATTTTGTCAGGCCAACTGACAGGCTTACAAGCATCGGCTGCCGTTAGCCGCGTTAACTGGCGAATATTTTTGTGAAAACAAATGCCCAGCCGCATGCGCAGC
The DNA here is from genome assembly GCA_037075105.1 of Lissocephala sabroskyi. Lineage (NCBI taxonomy): Eukaryota > Metazoa > Arthropoda > Insecta > Diptera > Drosophilidae > Lissocephala > Lissocephala sabroskyi. The sequence continues at coordinate 11,418 of JBAMCP010000222.1, forward strand.
ATAGGCGATGAGGCCACCGGCAACAGCAACAACAATGAGCCCGCTTTTCGCACCAACAATCCCATTAATCAGTGCCGAAATTGTCTGGGCCGCAAACCTCAGATTGCCAAAATATAAAGAGAATTTCACAAATCATAACCGCAGACACACGGCCGGCCAAAGATCGCCCAATTTCGGGGGTGCCCAGGCGACCGACCGAACCAATTGTAATTAGGGAAGTGGCTGTAAATTAACCTTAATTGATTGCATTTGCCAGCACCACGAGCCCCCAACTACGAGTCAATTATACGAGAAATATAAAAAGAACAACGCCTCCTCCGTCACCATTTCCAGCTCCGCAGCTCCTCGGCCTCTCACCTGACCCGCTGCGATGGCGAGGGTCGTAAGTGCATTTCGTTGGTACATCATCATTAGCCTAATTTCTTGTTTTCCTTGGGTTTTTTGGTTTATTGGCGCACTTGCTTCCCTGAAAAGTGAATCTGGCCGTAATTTCCCCCCGGACGGATGGAACACCCCAGCTGGGTGTTCATGGACAAATAAACCTCCGACACGACACACAAATTCACTTTCAACTCACCGCGGCCGCGGCCGGTTTACGGCCGATTTAATAACAATAATCAAATGGCGGGGAAAACGGTTTTTCCAGGTGTTTATGGCGAATCGTGACGAAATGCTTGACTCTCTTTGGACAAATTGGTGCGATGAAACGGTCATGGATCCCTTGACATTTGCCTGCTCTCCGACAGTAGGAGCTAATGAGTTTCCCCTCCTCCTCCGATGGGTCCAGCCGCCGCTGAATTGATAGGCGAAAGCAGGCGCTCCAAAATGGGAAAACCTTCAAGAGAATTGGGTGGAATTTATATTAGAAATTCTTGTAATCTTGCAAGGGATTCTTTTATAACGAGAAGAGATCGAGGAAGATGCAATTATTCTTAAATTAAAAGAGCAGAAACGAACCTGAAGGCTGTCAGGCGCTTCCATAGTATCATTTTTTGGGGTAACTGCCAAAATTTCCTGTTCTGCAGCCTTCTCTAAAATATTCTGGAAACTTCAATAGGATTAAAATATAATTCATATAATACAAAACGTTCCCCTCACCGTCTGAGAATCCTTAACAGGCTTTTGGCACATTTCATGAATTGAAATTCTGACGATTAGACTGGCTAAGCCCTGATGACTAAAAAAGGAATCGGTCTTTACAGTTTATTCTTTAAATTTTGAGGCATTAGCCCGATGACTAAAATGTGAATCGGTTTCAACTAAATTTGTTGTTTAGTTTACATTCCCGGGAATTCCAAAGCTTTCGAAATTTTCCAACATATTTCTTACAGTTTTTAGTTTGTTTATTATTCCGATCCTGTTGAAATTGAGAAGAACTATTTGCATGCATTCGTTCGTTTGGTTTTGTTTGACAATTTTCCATTTAGTTTTCTCTTCGATGGCCTTACTCGGCGGCAATATGCAAACTAAAGCAAAGAAAGTAAATTCGCATCTCATGCATATTTAATGGAATATGTGGATAAGCCGACCCGGCACCCCCCGCCCGGCCACCGTACACCTGACCAGAGAATAGTTACTAACCGAAACAAGTGAAATTGACTAAATTTGGCAGTCGCCGCAGCCCCCACAGCCGACGGCCATGGCCATCCTGGCCAAGCAAATGGCAGTCAAGTCACTTTGATGTCTCTGCCAACGACGACAACCAGCGCTGATAAAGCACGCAAATGTGTTGGCCCGGCTACTGATTTGGGGAATTGCCCATATACATAAAGTACAGATTTCCAAGCCTCGTAAGTCAGCTTGGCTCGGTGATGGGGCCAGCGTGGCGTTTACGGCAACTCGGCCAACTTGTCGCAGCCAAAAGGAAAGAGAGAGAATTTTCGAGTTGGGGGTCTGCGTTTAGGCAAATTTGTTGCAGTGCCGTCTCGTCTATAAAGAAATAAATGTTGATATATATTTTTACAATACTCGTATTCGTATCTCAAGAATTGCCGGCGACCTTTCACTAACTGAGAAAGCGGCCAACAGGGCCGGTCAGATCCGCGCGGCTGGGCCGCGGCCAAGCCTGGCCATTGTTGTTGGCCGCGGCGCGTTGATAGAAGGCCAGATAGCATTGAAAGCGCCATGAGTTGGCACTATGTAAACACCAAGACTACCGACCACCTCTGCGGCCACTCATATCTGAAAATGATCTAGTTTTGGTGAATGAAACGAAAGCAAAGCGCCCGCCGCCGCCAACAAGACAATCGTCACGAGGGCGGCCAAACAAATGGTCCAGATCTTTATCCGTCCTCACCCCCAGGCCAGGCCGATAAACGACAACAACTGGGGGTCGCTGGTGTGGGTGTGTGTGGACAGGGCGATTTGTATCCTGCCAATAAGCCGCCAGACTCCGATGATAACAAATCGGAGCCCTAAACACCAAACTGTGAGATTTATGGGCCTCGTTTTTTAGCCGCCTAATAGGACAGGAATTCGAAAGCGGATTATTGGGCCTTATCCATCATCCGTCATGTGGACAATCTTTATTTCGGCTGATCTTTGATCTGCTTAATGTGGTCCTGTGTGGAGGAATTCTTTGGGGGAAAGCGCCCGCCGGGCCGAGCTTGTTAGCATCCAATTAGCGGAAAGTAGAACCCGGCAATTAGGCAGCCAGCTAAATGATTACAGACACATATTCTCACACCCAGCCGAGATCGGGAAAGAAAGAAAGAAGACGCCGCGCGACGCCTCGAGGGTCGGCCAGACAACTAGACCACTTGCCACCAAAGCGGCCCATTCATAGATACAAATGTAAATGTATCTATTATGCTAATTATGAGTACTTGCCATGCATTCTAAACTCACCGCAGCCGCCGGCCCCAGATACAAATCTCCAGAGCACTAATTGCTGGTCAATGGTCTGGGACCCCACCAACAACACCACCACTGTGCGTCTGTGTGTGTGCATTTGTGGGTTAACAGGTGACGGGGGCCAGCAAACAAACCCAGACACAGCCAGAGATTGCAAGAATGGAAGGGTGGGTGGAGGCGGGGCTTTCTCTATGACCGCTAGCCAAACACACGCCCACCCCAAACGGCTTATTAAGCGAGCGGTACTTAAGAACAAAGTTTTGAGAACATAATTAGCATGGGATTATTGGACTAATTGCGCTGCATGCGAACCCAGCCGAGCCGAGAGTAGGCAATGTGGGAAAGCAGCCGTCATCGACACGGGCCACCACCGCCGGGGCGGCAGGGGGCAGGGGCGAATGAATGCAGCTAACCAAATCTGTCATTAATTGTCGGCAGTGTTGGTTGCATTCGGAGTACGTCTCATTACCCGGCCAATTGCCGTTGGCCCGCGGCAAGATTTGGCTAATTGTGGGGCCATTTGGGCAAAGGCAGCTCATAAATTATGCAATGCCAGCTTTGAAGCCAGCCGCGATCTGGCCCAGGGCCTGGAATTCTCACCGCATTTGTCAACACGGCCACCAATCGAGTGGCTCGAGAGTTGATCTATGGGCGGCCGGCCAGCTTGCCAATCGCCAAAACGGCAGGCACATAAATTCGCATGTCGGCATTTTGGGCATTTCGGCAGCGGCTTCCACGGCCCGTGCAGGGTGCGCTTCGGCATGTTCATTTGCACCTCGTAAAGACTTCACAGATTTATCATTATTATCCAGTGGGTTCCGCGACTGAGATTGCAAACCAGTTTTGGAGCGACAGGCTCCCTCCCCACACAGATGGATATTTATGGCCATGGGCCAGGAGGCCGGCCGGGGCCAACTTTTACGCACGTTACCGTTGACCCAATTCACTTTCCACGCATGGCCAGGGGAACGGCTGGCGGTGTCATTGCCCAACGGATTAAATTTCTAGGCGGCCATGGCCACGGCCACATCAACGGTCGGCTTATCGCGTGCCGCGTGGCCATCAGTTGCAGGCTTCAACGGCCTGGCAAAATAAATTTCAGTTGATATTGAACACAGTTGGCCATCCAGAGCAGAGGATGCGACGGTTCGAGGAGCCGCTTGTTATGAGTTAATCAGACACTTGTACTTTGTCACCAGGACGCGTGAAGGGGGCGGGAACAGTGTTCCGCCCGAAGGTGTAGGCAAAAAGAATGTCCGAGATTCGATCGTAAAATTTTAGTGGTCCTGGCTGGTTTGCCTGTCCATAGGCAGGTGATGGGGCGGGGGGCATAAATATTAACCAGCCGGGCGGTTGCAGGCTTATAAGGCACCGCCTTGCAGCCATTCAACTGTCGAGAGCGAGCGGAATGTTTATGATGGCCGCGGACAGGCTGCAGGCCCTACCGGTGGTCCTTTCATAATTTCTATGACACAGAGAGGCCCGCACAATACACGTGCGGGGCAGTTTAATGGCGAACAAAATGAGCCGGCGGGCATTAGACTTGAAACAGCGCACCGCCTTCATTTTTTAGGGCTGGCGTTGGCCGGTGGTTTCTTTGAGGGCCGCCAGAGGTTGACATCGGCGGAGACCTTTTTGACCAGGCCGGATACCTCCTTGAAGGCCTTGTGGTCCTTGTCGCCCAGCATATTGAACATGATGGCCTCCGAGGTGGTAATGACGCAGCCGATGTCGCGCAGACGCTCGAGGGCCAAATCGCGATCCTGGTTGGAGCGGGAGGCACAGCAGTCGGCGGCCAGCCAGACGTCAACTCTATTGTTGATCAGATCGAAGGCGGTCTGCTCAATGCACACGTGGGTCTGGGAATATCAATGCTGTTAATCTCCAGGGTGATGTGGTTAAGTTTTGCGGCTCACCCCCCACCTCAATGCCAAAGAGGACGGCGGTCCTGGGCTTGCCGCCGAAGATGTCGTCGATTTTCTGCTTGATGGGCGGGATTATCATGCTGAACTTTGTCTTGGGGCAGACGGCGCAGGCGTGCTTGGTGTCCAGCTCCTTGACGGTGTGGCCCAGCCTTTCGGGATATTGTTCGGTGACCAGGAGCGGGACATTCATTATCTTGCCGCAATTTATCTAAAGAGAGGACATAATCAGTTATCATGCTTATGAGTTTTTGGCTATTACCAATTTCTTTGTGTTCTCGATGACGGCCCCCAAGAGAGGAATCGCCGGCCTGAATTTTTCTTGGATGTCGCACAACAGGAACATCGTCTTCCTCGGCTTTAGCCGGTACAATTGTGGGCCGGCCTTCTTGGCCATTTTCTTGCGTGCTCTCCGGAAATTTACCTGAATTTTGTTTATTGAAACATCGAACAGGGCTAAATCGATGCCTCTCGAATAAATAGCCTTAATGTGTTCGAAGTCTTTACGCTTTTAAAACCATTCTATTTAGGGAATTTCTCAAATAAACAGGACCTATCTTCCTCTTGGTGAAGGGCCTATAAGGCCATAAAACGCAATCCATTATAAGCAATTAAAAAATTTAAGTCGCGCGGCAATTGTATGCAATTGCGCCACCTAGCGGAATAGTCACCAAGCTATGTGTCGCGAGGTGGCGTCTGCACAGTATTGAGGTGGCAACGCTAAATATTAGAATTTAAAGTTATAGCTATAAACAAATAAATAAAATTGAGAATTTATTTAAGCCAAAATGTGTCTTTACAACCAAAGAATTGGTGAAACAAACCTTTCGCCTGTAAAAATTAAAATTTAAACACACTTGTTGCTGCCATGGCACCCAGCTTTCTGTTGGCCTTCAACCACACCGGAAAAATAGCCTGCCAACTTTTAGTAGCTTCTATAATTTTAGTGCGACAAAAAAAAATCGTTAAGTTATCTTAGAAAATCATTTACGGAGCACTCTATTTTTAAATATTTTTAATTCCTTTTCGTTCAATTGGCAAAATAAATGAATATCCAAGAATTGACACTTGCGCCGAGTTGGCAGCCACGGCAAGCTAAGTGCTGCGAAACTTGCCCAAAACAAAGAGCCCAAAAATTGAGCGCATTGCACGGCAATATATTTTGTGAATTGAAAAGGTTAGAGTTATATTTTAACAAATCCTACGGATCTGAAATTTCGTTAGCCGTGTGTGTTTAATTCATTAGCCAAGCTACGGAGCTTCAGCCAAAAACTTTGAATCAAAATTTAACGCCGCCCTTGCCTCAGCCAACATTTCGACATTTCGCGTAAATAAAGCACTCAATTTTTGAAAATCGACGCCTCTGTTGTGTAGTTTGTGTCGCCAGCAAACGCTAAATCAAGACAAGAATCTGCAAAATGCTGAGTTGTTCGTTCAATTAATCAATTCAATCAGATGGCGAGTGCCGGCGCCGGCAAATTGGCAAGGCATGTTTCATAACCAAAAGGGAGAACCACCAGTTGCTTCAATCGCCAGAGGTGACAAAATAAACGCTCGGCTGTAAGAATTTATGGTTTACATGAATTTGGCACCACACCAACACCAAAAGCAACGGCCCAACGCAACAACGCCCAACTAATTGCACTCACTAAATCACGCTCGGAATTGTGCAAGTTCTGCTGCCCACACGTGTGTATAAATCCGCGTGTGTGTGTATGTGTTTTGTGAGATAAGCGTCTCTGGGCGATTTGCTTGGCTGTCATAAAAATGTCAACAACTTTGAACGTCAGCAACGTGGAGAGGCAGCCACCAAAATGCGGCACCGGCAATCGTCCCCGTCCCCGCCGCGACGCGGCCATCTGCTTTATCAATTGGCAACGGGGAACACGCTGCCCGTCAGTGTCAAGCAGAATTAATCGCAGCGTCCAATCTGGCGCTCATTTGTTTGACCCCAGCCGCCACCCCGCGCCGCGCCTGGCCACTTTCTCGGCGGAGCTACCCGTTCTCGGGCCGTGCCTAATTGCGGGCCGAAGATGTGGGGCAGTTCGGCTCGGCTGGTGGCGGCCAAAATGCTGTGAAGGCGACGGTTCGTTCAGTTTCGCGGCGCTCACCCAACGCAACGGTGGTGGTCCGGGCGGATTTGCGATAAGCCAGTCGACTTTTAGCCGGGCATAAAATATTTCCGATTTTTGCGCCTTTCATTAATATTGATAAATTGACATTAATTCTGTGGCGTGCGTGCGTCTGTGCAGGCCAATAAATTCTGTCATTCGCGATTATAAATGTTCAACAATTCGGACGTCGAGTGACGCCAACGCCAACGCCTTCGTCTCTGCCTGGGCCATCGTCAGTGGCGAATTTGTTGATCTTTCAGTCGCTTTCTGTTAGTTTCGTTGAGGAACTTTAATTGTTTATTGTTGACCAGGCAATTTTGTTTTGTTTTTCAGAACTTGAATTGCTGACTTTGCGCGTCTCAAGTCCAACTCCCGCCCCCCGCGCCCGCACAGTACAAACGAATTTACAGAGAAAATGAGTCTGCAGTCGATCAAATACACCCGCGGCACCCTGGACATCTTGGACCAGCTGCTGCTGCCCGTCCAATCGAAATACGTGAGCGTGCGCGGCGTCGAGGACGGCTGGAAGGTCATCAACAAGATGCAGGTGAGCGGGACGTGGGCGGCGCCTAAAAATACCCAATTTCAAATTATAAATCTGCAAAATTGCTGGCCCAAAAATAAACCCACAACCGCGCCGACTGACAGACAGGCACTTGCAAAATCTGCTCATATATCATTCAAATGCATTCGAAGATGTCAGCTCTCCGCCGCGTACCTGGCAAGTTGGCAATCGCGGCATCGTTCCTGCTGTTGCCCAACAAATGAACACAAGAGATAATTTTTTGATTGTTTGCCGAAATAGCCCACTTTACATTCTGGCTGACTCAATTAGCTGCCGCTGTCACGTGAGGCTGGCCAGCAACTCGACGCGTTAATAGCCGCCATTAAGTCGCTTGTTATCTGGGCAAACAAGGAACTTAAAATTTGTTTGCTTTGTGTGGCTTTTTCAGGTTCGAGGAGCGCCTGCCATTGCCATTGTGGGCTGCCTGTCGCTGGCCGTGGAAATCCATCCGGAGGTGTTCGAGACGAAGAAATCCCTGCGGCAAGAGATCGAAGGCAAACTCAACTATCTGGTCTCGGCCCGGCCCACGGCGGTCAACATGAAAATCGCCGCCGACGAGCTGCTCACCTTGGCCAATGAGATGACCAAAGACGACCAACTCTCAGTCGCCGACATGAAGGAAAGGTAAACGCTCTACCTTAAAAACATAGAAAAAAAAGAAAGCAGTTGAAAAACACGCACAAGGCGTATGCAAAACGTTGTTCCAAATGTTGTATGTGATACATTCAAGATTCCTAAACGCCACCGAGGCTATGCTGCAGAAAGATATTGCCGACAATCGCGCGATTGGGGCCAACGGCGCGGCGGCCATCCTGCAGCGCGTCTCAGCGGGTGGCGGGGCGCCGGTGCGGGTGCTCACGCACTGCAACACAGGCTCGCTGGCCACCGCCGGCTATGGCACCGCCCTGGGCGTGGTGCGGCAACTTCAAGAGCTCGGCAAACTGGGTAAGTCGCAGTCAATTCGCCTGGGATGGCCAACCCAATTTGCTTCGTCTCCTTTTCTCTTTTTGCCAGAGCACGTTTACTGCACAGAGACGCGGCCGTATAATCAGGGGGCCCGGCTGACTGCCTACGAGCTGGTGCACGACAAACTGCCGGCCACCTTGGTGCTGGACAGCATGGTGGCGGCTCTGCTGCGTGCCAAGAATGTGGCTGCCGTAGTCGTTGGAGCGGATCGGGTATGTCACAGGAAATCAGTCATCAGAATCTGTGCGATTGACGAGGGGATTTGTTGTCTTTTAGGTGGCCTCCAATGGCGATACGGCCAACAAAATTGGCACCTACCAGATTGCTGTGGTGGCCAAGCATCACGGCGTGCCTTTCTACGTGGCGGCGCCTTTGACTTCGATCGATCTGCAGATTCCCAGCGGCGATCATATCATCATCGAAGAGCGGCCGGACCGGGAGATGACGCATGTGGGCGAGCATCGCATTGCGGCTCCGGGGATCAACTGCTGGAATCCTGCGTTTGATGTGACGCCCGCCAATCTCATTACCGGGATTATCACAGAGCGTGGCGTATTCGAGCCGTCGGTCTTGAAAGCGGAAATCACCAAGCTTCTCGATTTATAACCCGGCTCTGGTTCCCCTCGCCCGCCCCCGCCCAGCAACTGCCCAGCAGTCGGGGTCTCTTTGTCTAGGTCCAAATTGTAGTTACGTAGTTACGAAGAAAAGGTGGATATAAAATGGAACGCCAGTGAAATCAGGCCAATCGAAAAATAGCCCACAAGCCTCCTTTATTTCTCACGGCGGCAGCTGTTTCGCCGCAAATCGGAAGCTCATTGTTCGTAGGCTTTAAAAATGCAGGCTCTGCGCCTTCCCACTCATCAGTCATCAGTATGAAATTCCCCGCAAGCTTGTTGCTGCCGCTGCTGGGCGGGATTATGGCCGCCGCCCAGGACATGACCATCGAGAACAACTTCCGGAATATGCAAGTCCGCCTGGCCAGCGATCGCCCCAGCCAAGAGGGTGAGCTACGCGAGGGCCGCGTCGAGGTGAGCTTCGATTTCGGCCAGACCTGGGGCACCATATGCAGCACCACCTGGAGCTTCCGGGAGGCCAATGTGGTCTGCCGTCAACTCGGCCTCGGCTATGGCTCCAAGGCCAGCCAAAGCGCCGAGCATGGCGACTCCCAGCAGCATCCCTGGGGCATGGTGGGCACGCGCTGCCGCGGCACTGAAAGCAGGCTCAGTGAATGCTCTCGGGTGTCCAGCTACCCGGTGAGATGCAATGCCGAGAACCGGAATGTAAGTGTGGTGGCCTGCGTGGAACGCTTGGCGGATCTGGAAATCGGCCTGGCTGTTCTCGAGGGCAGTGCGATTTTGCAATCGGTTCCCATGAACCAGCTGACCTGCGCCATGGAGGAGAACTGCCTGTCGGCCGATGCTTACGTAATCCGGCGCACTAATCCCAGTGCAGTGCGCCGGCTGCTGCGCTTCTCCGTGCGGGCCACCAATGTGGGCACGGCGGACGTCAGCCCGTACGCCAATTACCGGGACTGGGTGTGGCATCAGTGCCACATGCATTTCCACAGCATGGACGTCTTTGCCTCGTTCGACATCTACGACTCACTCTACAGGAAAATGGCCCAAGGCCACAAGGCCTCCTTCTGCCTCATGGACACCGACTGCAGCCCGGGCGTTGTCCCCCGATACACCTGCGGCAACACCACCCAGGGTAAGCATCCATTATCCTTAAAAAGAACGACAAATCTTTAGCCTATCTTCTGCTTTTTAGGCATTTCGGTGGGCTGCTCGGACACTTACAGGCGCGGCCTGGACTGCCAGTGGGTGGATGTGACCACCTTGCCGGTGGGTCGTCGGTACATTCTGCGGGTGGCCCTCAATCCGGAGTACAAGCTGGGCGAGATTTCCTTTGAGAACAACGGAGCCGAATGCTGGCTGGACTACACGGGGATCAGTGCGACCACAAGGATTTCCAACTGCCGGGTGGCTCCACTTTTCCCGCGCGCCGGTTGACGAGTTTAGCGCGGCACCCGAAAGTATGCAACGTGAATTCGCTTGGGAATTACAATTTCTTCCAGTCGAAGGAAATTTTATTGGTTTTTTGTATTTTTATCTTTTTTATATTTGTATCCATTTAAAGTTTTGTATATTTTCTTGCTTTTCTGGGTTTTGCATGCTTAGATGTCTTAGAGTAAATCGTTCTCACGGTTTTAATTATAGTATTTAAATATTTCAGACGCTTCTTTTGCTTTCCTCGTGCGTAGAATTTACTGAGTTTTTTTTTTTTTAATTTTTCCTTTTTTTTCTATACACACAAACGTAGTACGATAATTATTTTATATATGAAAGCGTGTGGGTAATTTGTGCTTTAGCTGTACGTGTGTATTTATAGTTGTTCAATTTGAATTTATGCTTTTGAATTTGCTATTTGTGCCTAAAATCAAATTTAAAATTTAAACTTAAAATCGCAATTTGTTTGCCCTATGAACTCTTCGATTAACTTGCTTATAAATTCGGCAATTGGTAGTAATTTTCTTACAAAATCGCCTAAACTACATTTTACATACACTCGCACACACACACACACACACACGCACACTCATACAAAACTTAAGAGCTACATGAATTTGTAATTAGCATTTGCATTGTAGTAGTTATAATTTTTGTTTAAAACGAACCAAACAAAATATCAGTGATCACGTTCTCGATTCAGCGCCGACTTAAACTTAGGCAACAAAATGAATGAGTGGCGGGGGGAGGGGAAACTAGCAGACATTCTGAGCGGCCTTTAAAATTCCTAAACTATAAATTTCCTATCGTTTCGTACATAAGTTCAATCTTCATTTCATTAAATGCATTAAAGTTTTTTTGTTTTCTTTTTTCGAGTATTTGAATTCCTTATTTATTATTTCTACTGCAGTTTAGTAGTTTTCTTTCTCTCCGACGACGGGGAGATGAGCGGCATTATTGTGCTTTCGGTTTCCCTTTCTGTTGTGTATCTCAAGCGGTTTCGTATGCTTATTTGTATAATCGTAAAATGTACAACGTTTAAATTAAGTAAACCACTCAACGGTGAGTGAATGTGCGACGTCTGAGGCGGGAGAACAAAAAATAAAAAAAAAATACAATTTAAAATGCCTTTTGTGTGTTTCGGGGAGCGTCGTCAGTTGCCGCTGGTTTGGGGCATCAGCTCTCGACTGTCGTTGAGGAAACGCTGTGACTAGTGGTTAGCAAATGTTCGGGAATGGGTATCGGCTGGGTGCGGGCGGGGACTTTCTTCTGCAATGAAAAATCCAGTGAGTACGGAGGAAATTGACAATTGGGGGGGCGAATTCACCTTGCGCCGGAAGGGAAAACAGCCAGCTTTGTCCGGGACTGGCGGTGCATTGATCAGCAAGTCGGGCGTGGGGCATTCCTCGGGCCCGAAGACGTTCAGCTCGCGGAAACATTCGGTTTCCATCATCTCGTTCTGCCAGGATATCGACACAGAGCCCGTGTTGAATTTCGTATAGAAATTCGTGTCCGAATCGTCGATATTCACGCCCTTCACCGTCGAGAACTGTTCAATGTCGAGCACATCTTTGGCATAAACGGCATGCGGCTGCAAGTGGAAAGCATTCAATAAAATCTTCTTCTTCAGCTGTATGGCAGTCGTCTCAACTTACGTCTGGAACAAAGGGCGGCTCCAGCATACCGGCCTCGAGGCGCCGCCAGTTCAGTTGGGTGGAGTGGAAAAACGGATGGGCCATCACCTCCAAGGCGCCGAGCCGGCCGTTCCGGCAGCCCAGACGCTGCTTTATCGACTTGGCTAGCAGCTGTTGGCACATTGATTTGGCTTCGTCGCTAAACTTGCTCGAATACTTCTCGGCGTCTTCCTGCGAGTCAACTCATTAGAAATTGCATGGCGGTTAGAGATTTTTGCTCCACTCACCTTGACCCGACGGTCGACCTCCTCGCGCTTGACCTTCTCCTTGCGCATACGAAACGGGGCCTGGCCTTCGATCATCTCGTAGAGCAAACAACCGAAACTAAACCAATCCGGCGAGAAAGCGTACTTGTCGTTGTCAATCACCTCGGGCGCCATGTAGCCTAGAAAGCGAAAGGATAAATAAAGCTGACGGCAAAGGCAATGGCAAGGATTGAGCGGACTTACCGACGGTGCCAACGCGGCCGCGTACCATTTCGCCCTCGGGTATTTCAACGGCCAGGCCCAAATCGGAAATCCTGACATGGCCGTGATCGTCGAGCAGAATATTCTCCGGTTTGCAGTCCCTGTAGACAATGCCCTGCTGGTGCAGATGGTGCAGTCCGCAGGCCACTTCCGCTGCATAGAAGCGCGCTCGCTCCAACTCAAATCCCGGCTCGCCGCCCATATTGTAGATGTGGAACTTCAAATCGCCGCCTGCGCAACGAAACAAGAACGGATGCGATTTGGTTATCAATATAAATTTTGCATGAATGCCACAGAGACCAAAAAGGGGGAGGGTCAGGCTGGCCGGAGAGTCATAAATAATTCCGCTGGCATACGCAGAGAGGACAGAGAGCAGCGGTCGCCATTGTGGCCGCCTCGACTTTGGCTTTTGTGTTCAAATTCAATTAGGCTGTGAATGACGAGCACAACTGGCCGGCCCGGGCATACAATGACAGACGGCAGGAATTCAATTAAAAACTGCCAACGCGAGGACTTCTGAATCGTCAACTAACCATTCATAATCGTGAGGACCAGGCAGAGGGCGTCTTTGGTCTCGTAGGCGTAGGCCAGGTTGACAACGAAACGGGAGTTGATTTTCTGCAGGATCTGCTTCTCGATGAGCACCATCGACTCGCCCTTGCGTTTTTTAATGCGTTTCTTTTCCAGCTTCTTGCAGGCATACATTTTGCCCGTGGCCCGCACCTGAAAATAAAACCGCCGTTAAAAAAAAAGGAAAATGAAACGCAGCAAGTCAAACTCACCTGACAGGCGCAGACTTCACCGAAGCCGCCTTTGCCCAGAACTCGGTACATGCGGAAGGTCTTGTAGGTGATGGGCTGGGCCTCCAGCCATTTCCACTGCAAATACCTGGACAAAATCCACCAACTTGTCAACCAGGAAAAGCGAAAATCGTGAGACAAACAAACTCACCTGTGGAAGTACATGGAATTTTCGAACTCCCGGAAGGGCTCGCCGGCCAGAAACGATTTCACCGCATTCACGCATTGCGCAAACAGATCCTTGCCGCCGCTGTTCAGTTTGTTACGCACCTGCGCAATGAGATCATCGTTGAGCACATCGAGGACCAGTTCATCGGCATTGGCGGGCTTAATGTTGTCGCCATCGCCGCCACCGCCGCCATCGCCGCCAATGGTCTCACCGCCGCCCTTGTCAGCCTCGCCAGCCTCGGCTGGGCCGTTGCCAGGCTGCTCGCCGTTTTCATTGTCCGCCTCGGAGCCTTCGGTGTGGCCGGCATCGTCGCCATTGTGGTTACGTGTGTCGTTCTCGAGTTTCCTGTGATTGCTGCTGTTGTTGATGTTGTTGCATTTGGTGGTGGCGGTGGTCTTGTTGCAATGCAATTCAGTCTCTGCTGTTTCAGTGGTTGTTGTGGTGGTGGCTTCGCCGCGACTCGCCAGTATGTTCAGCTCCTCTTGCGTTTCCAGGTCGAGCGCATCGCCGCCGCCGTTGCGCAATTCAAGCTGCGGTTCAATCGACAGAAACCGACGCCCAATGTCATGGCCAATGAATATCCGATTCACAATGTACTCCAGTTCATATCTAAAGCAAATGAAATTTAGTTTCCTTGCCGCCTTTTTATGTCCCTGGGGCTACTCACTTCACCACCTGCTCGAGGAAACTGATGTAGCGAAAATAGACGGGGCGTTTGTTCTCGCAGAACAAACGGAACAGCTCACGTCCAATTGGCTGCTGATCTATCACGTAGCCATAACTTATATCTGTGAATAGAATGAAGATTAGAAGGTTTCGAAGGGAAAAGGAGGCTCTTGAATTTACCTAATTTGTCTTTCAGGTGGATGCACTGCGATATGTGAGGGAATTGTAGAATTTTGCGCCATTTCTTACTCTTTCCCTTGTTGCTGTCCGAACCACCTGCGAATGAAGACGAGACCCAGATTTAATTAAGCACCAAACACATCAATGATTAATGAAAACTCAACAAATATTCCAAAAAAAAGGGGAAAACTTTGATCAAAGGCATCCAGGCATCCGTGTGGGTAAAGTTTGACGAGGAGTGGGACGAGTTAATAGACAAGCTGAACCCTTTTCGCTTTCAAACTGCCATTAGCAACATTTAACCGAAGACGGGCAGGCAACTCGACCCTCGAATCGACCGTTCGCTTGGTCAACTCGCCAAGGCGTCATTAAACTGAATAAATCACAACTGTTTCGTTGTGTCTGTGTGTTGGTGTGTGTGTGTGAGGGATCTGTCGATAATAGTAAAGCCATAAAATGTAACAGGAAAATTAAGTGGATCTGTTATCCACCAGCAGCAGTAGCGTTGACGGCAACAGAAGCAAGAAGCCGTCAAAAGAAATAGAAATCGGAATACGAAGGGGCATAAATGTCAAGAGCAGTCAAATCAAGCGCACAGTTAAGTCGCTGGTAATGCTACCCAATGCGAAGCAAAAGGGCCAAAAGCAAACCCAACAAAATGGTCAGTGGGAGAAATAAAAGGAAAGGGAGCTGATTCGCCGACGCTGAAAAGTATGCTACACATTTTTCATAATGCCTCGCAATCGCTTCAATGTTGTTCAGTCTCTTTGCGCGCGTGTGTGTGCGTGTGTGTGTGCATAAAATGGGCGTTTCTAGCCATAAAACCCACATAGTAATAATAACAACGAGAGACTGTGGGCGGTTGGGCGAATGTAATGTGCTTTTTTTGCCGCATTTGAGTGAGTGGCTGCCCTGACCCGCCCTCGAAGTTGCACAACTGAATGCCAACAAAAAGCCACTCACACACACACCAACTAATACCCTGAAACGCATTAGACACTCATTTGCGCTTGCAGGCAACGCACGGCGTGGTAGTTTGTAGAAAGTTCATCAAGTTTTTGCTGCTTTAAAGTTTTTCCATAAACTTTTCACACCCAAAAGAAGTCCGGCCATCCGGCCGTCTGTCTATCGACATTATGGATTAACAACCAGCCCAGGCCCTGGAGGGGCCAGGCAGCTCAATGTTTAATTTACTCTAGCAACGCAATTATGCAAAATAAACTTGACGAAAAAAAATAAAACCCAATTCCATCCACACGACTGGCAGTCTTTGGCATTCAAATGGATGGCGCGAGACAAAGGTAAATGAAAGTTCGTTTCGGAAGGCTTAGAATGCAGGCAGTTTCATTTCGTTAAATAAAATTAACAACTTTCAAGTCTCTCTGCGTTGGATGAGCTGCACGTCAGAAAGTTTGCGCAAAGTGCGAACCCCTTCCATTTTAGCCAGCGTCGTCCTTGTCGCGTTATTGACGCGAGGGCGGCGTCAAGTTTACCCAAGTAACAATTAGCAACATCACAGGACAAAAACGGCTGAGGACAACAACAAACATTCAGCCCAACCACCCACCAGGCCCCCATCTATGCGGCGGCTGCTTGTGCGATGCCCGCTGGCAGCTAAAGGGACTTCAATTTTCTAGTTGGCCCCGCCCAAGACGATATTCATGGAAAAAACACAAAATTCAGCGCGGTTCAGTTGAGTTTCCGTTGGAGAAGTTTAAAGTTTCGCCAATGAGCTAAACGGAAATTCGTGGACGAGAGGAAGCGTGAGAAATAAAAATAAAACACAAAATACTGGGCAATTAGACGGGCAAGACTGAAAGTCCGTTGGCCGTTGGAACTTCTGAAACTGTTTCCGAACTTTTCTTACGCTTTTGAAATTATTAGCCGAAGCGTAAGGAAAACAACAAGGACACGGGCACGAAAAGCAAAAGCCAAGAAAACATTTTCCAAAACAAATAAATCGAATTAGGCGTTGGCGTCCCCCAAAACGATTTCTCCCCAATGCCGTGCCGTGAGTGTGTGCTGTGCACACACGCACACCCCATGAATGGCTATAAAAACTTATTAATGAAGCCACAAGACTAATTTGCGGTCGATGGATTCTCTAATTAAAACCAATCAATAGAAAAACAAAAATAACCTCTCTCTTTCCGCCAGGACACATGCCAAAGCTGGCGCCGCCGGGACCTCCACACAGATGGACAGACCGACAGCCGAGTACAATGGCTGCGAATGCAATTTGTCAGTGGAACTCAGCACTTGACAGCTGCAATGACCGCGACGGCTCCAGACGCCTCAGGCTAATTGAGAGTGGCCCGCCCGTCCAAAGGCAACAAACGCTAATCCAACATCAAGAATGCCACGGAAATACCAAGTATAGACAACCGGAAGGAGCAGTCGAGTGGCATCAACAAGTCCAGCCTGACCCCCCACATCTGACGTTTTATATATCAGGCAATTTACATTAAACACTCGCTGATGTATCGCTGAACATTAAAACTTTGGCTTCGTCGAGCGTCGACGTCGCCGTCTTGGCCATCAGCATTAAGATGATCAATTTTCCCGACGGACGCCGCCGAGCGTGTGACATAATTTATAAGTGTATGAAAAAAGTGTCAAATTGCTCAAATGGGAGACTCGCCAGAAGTTAGTTGGCAATTTTTAAGTTCTCTTTAAAAATTTGAATTACTTGTTTTTTCTATTTGTTAATAAATTTTTTATGAGGCTATTGAGTGGCATTTTTCTAATTTGCTATTCAATTGCACAAATTGAAACTTGCGGCCGTCGCATACGTCATATGTGAAGTGAGCGTTGCTATGAATTTCAATTAAGAATATTGCCATTGTTTTATTTGGGTATTTGTGTCAACATTTCGATCACATTCATTAGGGTTTCCAGTTCAAAAAAATGTCTGTCCACATAAGCATTCGGCGGGGGAGTGGGAAAAATGCGAATTTAATTGAAGCTGCTGTGTTTTTTTTGTTTGCAGCAACGACGGCTGCTGCGATTCCCAGTAATTTGTCAGAATACACAACTGGAAATTTACCTACAGTCGCCGGGGCCAAGCGGAGGGCGGAAAAAGGGGGCAGCCTCGGGGCACGTCATCTGCGCTGAGCGCCGGGCACATGAAATTAATTATTACTGTTAAAAACCCATAAAAATGAGAAATAACAATGAAAAGCCATAAAAGTAAAGCATTTGTAATCGCACACAAAGTTCATTGGTAGTCAAAAAGCGCAGCGTCTTCCAAATGCCGCCGTCTGGGTGGTCCAAATGCCAATCGATGCAAAGCTTTGTTTGTTCTTAGAATTCCCAACGATTTACGATTCACTCGCATTGAATACTCAATTTGGCAAACCGATCAATCAATACGGCGTACGACAAAAAGAGCATTCGCTGGTCTCTGCTGCTGATTGAAGGATGAAGAGGAAAAATTTACTACATTTAAATTCATGAAGTCAGCGAGTTGCTTAATGAAAATTTTAAATATTCATTTACCTGCATTGCAACTTCGATTGGCAAACAGAAAAACAACAAAAATAGCGCATACGCCCGGTGGATCGGGAGCAACTTTTGAACCGGCCAAGCAGGACTTAACTGGACTTTTGTATATATGAAAGCAATTAATAGACAGAAAAGTCGTAAAATGCAATTTATTACACCAATAGAACCGAACGAGACGAGAGCAAGGGGACCTGACAGGGGGCGGGCTGCGTTATCACGAGAACGCTGACAACGGCATTGTTGTCCAAATTAATTAAGCGTAATGGGGAGAGAGCCAGTGAGCTGGGCATTTCTCGATAATAAAATCACCAGCATTCGAATCACCAGCCACGTTTATTTCAGGACAAAACTGCACGCCCGCCGCGCCACCTCGAAATGCGGGCCAATTTTCGCCCCTTTCCGGCCGACGCTCTAATTAGAAAATTTTTCGGTCAGCCAAGCATGGAAATCTATAAAAAAAAATCTATGGGATTTTCTAGTCGTCTGCGTTTACGAATTTCACCACAACATTTTTATATCGACGATGCCGCCGCCGTCAATTGAAAGCCGAACGCGGCGACATTTTTGATGGCCCCCCAGCAAAATTAGCCAGCGACGGCGGCCATAAAACAGCGGTAGGCGCGATCCATAGTATCAAATATTTTATTACCAAAGCTCACGTTATTAATTTGTCAGGTTCGGCCTGGAGGAGGCCAGCGGGCACCTTCGATGCGAAGTTTTTGCCTTTCTTTTTGAGGCAGAGCAATTTTGTTGGTTAATTACCCGTTGGCCAAAGGAGAAAACTGTTTGTTTTTCTTACCCGCATGCCGGCGTCGTGTGACTGTTCGCCTTTTTTTTTGGTGCTCTCTTTTCTTGTGCTTTCTTTGTGTTTCCTTGTGTTTCCCGGGCCAATAAATTCGGGCAAACGGGCTCACAATATAAGTACACATTTTATACATCGCACATGTTGTCGTAAAAGCCGCACAATAAAGTAAACATTCAGGCAACCGCCCACCCAGCCACCGACCAGGAACGCCTTGAGCCGCAGAGAGGTTGGGGGAGGGAAGGCTGCGTGGCACCTGGGAAAACGGAGATTGGTTACCTGGACGATGCCGCTGGTCCAGGGCGATTATGGCCATGAAGTGTGGGAAATACTAAAACTCTGCTGGCACTTTAATGACAACACGTCGCAGTTTACAGCGAGCCGTATGCCAGCCCCAGAGCCAAGTTAGTTAGACATTAACGGTCGACCAGCTACGACAATATAAACTGATAAGCTGGCCATGACAACCTACTCAGGCTTGGCAACGATGCCGCCCGTCGGATTGAGCCATTTAAAGCGAGGAAATTAAGCGGGCGCCGCGTTGGCCATGTGGCAAGTTGCGGTGCCGTTGGCTTTTTAATTAGACACGCGTGCGTTTCTTTTGTGCAGTCAGACAGCTGCAAATTGTGCGTCCAGTTCTGGGCTGCCGAATTCCATTAGGACCCGCAAAACTTCGCCACATTTCGATGAAATCTTCAAGCTAAAAGTTGCTGAAGAATCAACTGCAATGCGTCGTTGGCCGCAAGTTGAATGTACTTGGCCGGCTGCTCGATGGCCCACAAAAATAGGCAACAAAAATGGAAATTCGACAAAGTTCCACTTCCACTTGGGCCGGCCGAAGATTTGCAGCATTCATTCAGTTAATCCATTGGATGGCTATGGCCATTCACATGAGCCCTATGGTCCCTCGCTCTTTCCCTCAACGAGTCCATTGTACGGACAATCAGATATCTGGCTGAATGGAGGCCGCCAGTGCTGTCCTCATTTTTGCTGCTCTGAGTTGGCTTCTTCTTGCTTAACCCTTTTTGGGATTGTGCCTTTTAAATTAAGATTTTCCGGGCATTTAGATTGCCTCGCTGGCTTCTCGGCTTTGACTCTTTTTGCTTGGCCATTTTAATTTAATCAACTTGACTTGCTGCCTGCCGCCCACACAAAGCAGCAGGCGACGCGCCGGGCGGAGGTTAGTTTGCGGTTTTAGCAAAAATTTCTGCGGTTTGCCTTTTCTCTATTTTTTGCGCTCTATGGAAAACGTATTAAATTAGTTTTATAAAAACGCCAGCTTTTTACGCGGTTTGCATTCGAGCCCTGCCTCGCCTGCCTTGCCTGCCACTTGTGGCAACATTCGAGTGCATTACTCGTTAAAATAATTCCTGGTGCCGACACAGCCGCCGCTGCACTCAACGGGTCCAGGGTGGAAAAGGTTCGCCCGAGGCAGAATTATAAAAAAAACTTCCACTGCCGCTGGCAGGACCGTGCTTGCCGTCGGAAGCTCATATCCCTCTCAAGAAAATTGTCGCTGCTTGTTCGAGTGGTCGGTCGGATGCAAGCAGCAAGCAGAAAATGGCAGCCGCCCCCCTGCCTCATGAAATCTCCAGCTGTGCCGAGGGCGCAGCTGCTGCATCCGCTGTTGCAACATTTTGTACAAAAATATTGTGGCCCCTGCCGCGCTTGATTATTTCCTGGGCCACCTTTAAGATTTTCAATTTCTGTTGGCGACTCGTTTTTAGAAGAAAGCCGAGCGCCTGTCTCCGGCGCCCAGTTGGCATTTAAATATTTTATAAGTTGTAAGGGCGCCAGGCAGGACATTTAATTGGTTGCGGCCGTTGTTGTCCTTGCCGTTGCCATAACTTTTGCTGCGGAGATCCTTGTTAGCCAGCTGCTGGGCGTAGACTGGCCGGCCGGCCAATTATAATTATCGTTATGGAGCAGTTTACAATTGTAATTATTAAAGTAGAATTGCTGACGGCTTTTCGTTTTGCGTCTTCTTCTCTGTCCTCTCGTTTGCACGTTCAACTCGCCGCTTCGTGTGCAATTAAACTTGCGACAGTTTTATGAACGTGGGTGGCTGGGGAGAGCCTGTAATTTACTTGGCGAATATCGCTTTTTTCAATTTCCTTCAAACAGCGAAACAGCCTCATAAATTGCAACCCGTAATTTTCAACCCGTCAGTTGCATTGTTGCCCCGCCGGGCAACCCGGCGGATTTATATATGCCAACGATCTGTTATTAGTTTTTAGTGCCCATTACAAAATCAAATCGGAGTCCTCCAGTGGAAATCGTACGATTCCTGGTATCTTGCCGGCCATTGTTCAGTCGGCTGCCATCCCGCCCCGAATGGCTTTTCTGCAGTTCCGCTTTGATGGCGGAAACGGAAATGATGGCAAGCGCGCGTTTCGCTTAGCACTTCTCGTCGGCCCGTGGGCGGCCCTCAGATCTGCATGTTGAACTTGTAGATTTTGCCATTTTTTTTTCATTTTCTTTGCTTTCTACTCGGCCAGAATCGAGTGGGTTGGACGGACGAGTTTGCAACAAAAAGCAACAGCTGCCAAATGAGCCACGCCAACAACAACACTTCTGGGATCTCTGATAAGAGAAAACTTGAAGTTGGCCAGACCCATTGGCTCAATTATCTGAAGCATTTGCGGGCGAGCTCACTTTGTTCAATTTGTGTTTTTCTATGGCCGTTGTTGTTGGTGTTCATTTATTGATTCGGTTCATAACTTGAATATCAAGGCAAATTTGCTGTTGGGCCTTCGTTTACACAAATTGCCAGCCCCCAGTTCCATTTATGATTCATGTTTAACCGACGAGCAACATTGACCTCATAAGCCGGTGGCTGGCTGGCTGGTTGGCTGGCTGGTTGGTTGGGTTTTTGCTGGGTGGCAATTAGGCTAACCAATTTGATTAGGTCTGCGTAAAATGGATGAGATTCGGCCAAGCATGGCCAGCGTTCCTTTGGCCGCCAAAACAGCAGCTGGAAATCCGCTCCCCCGGGGGCCAACTGCGGCAAATGCAAGCACTCCGTTCGGATTGCCAGATAATTAAAACCCCGCCCAGCAACAGCAGCAGCAGCCAGGCGGTAATATTAGTTGATGATGTCAAAACTGAGAGCAAACTCATAAATCTGCCCGTGCCCCCAAAAACGAGGCCAGTTCAGATGCCATCAGCAGCAGCGTGGAGCGGTCGGGGGGCCAAGCAGGCCGGACGGTCAGGGGTCGTCCCTGTTACGAGCGTATAATGAGCAAAAATATCTCGTAATAAACATGAAATCACAAGCAGCCCGCCAGCGACAAAAGGTCAGTGTCGGTCCTCCCGTCTCGCATGACAATTGCCGGCCACACCAAATTGCAATAAAAGAAGAAAAATCAATACTTATTTTACCGGACAAACGAAATTAATCATACGCCCTGTGAACTGAGGGCCCTTGAAAATCTCAAGTGCGGCCGAAAAGGCAGAAATTTAAAGGCAAAGGCGGCTTACGGCTAATTGACATTTAATCAATTAGAAATCTTACACAAAACAAATCTCTACCAGGCTCTGACTACAAAGAGCAAATTAGCATTGGAATTTGCCAAGGCAACAGACCCACCACGACCCTCCGGATTTCGGAATTCGATCAAAGGCAACCAACCAAATGCTCCGGAAGCCCGAAGATATTTTCTCCCCCCGCAAACAACTCAAGCAATTTTTGGCTATATAGTCGACGGGAGAGAGAGCACCGACCGCGGCGCGTGTCTCGCATTTAAACTTGGCCAGCCTACACGACAGTCTAAAAAGAAGAACTCGAAACGCCTGTTTGGCTTGCCTGGCCCGTTCAGTTAGCTGGGGCAGAAATGCCGGCCATTTGGCGGACCGGAGTGGCTGTTGCATTGCAGCTGTCAAGACATTTGTCAAAAAGTTGCATATTTGGGCGTCAGCAATGAATTTCAGAAATGTTTTTTGCCCGCTTGCCTGTTGTTACTTTCGACTGGCAGAGAAACCAGCTTGAATCAAAGAGATTGTGGGGAAATTAAATGCAACTAATGGCCAACTGATTTCTGTGTTAGCCGGGCCAATTCAAACAAACCGCCGACTGCTTTTCAGGCCTCATCACTGTCATCGCCGGGCCGATTGGCGGCCGACCGACTCGGCCACAATTATTTTCAATCTACGGCAATTTGACAAAAAAAATGCCCGCACATTCAAATGTCAAATAAACGTGTGTGTGCGAGTGTGTGTGTGTGTAGGCTTTTCTCAAAACAAATCAATTAAGAGACACAAGTTTTCATTGACTTGACGGGGGCATGCGAAATTGTTATAAATTTTTATACACGCCGTCGTCGTTGTCATTCCATTGAATTATTTATGAATGAATTTTATTAGTTGCCCTCATTGACGGAGTCATCAGTGTCCCCAGCGCCGACATTAATTGCAACCAGATTGGGCCACGCACTCGATGACGCCAAATTGCAGTTCGCTCCAATCAATTAAAACCACGGCCCCAGAGCGAGTGGGAGGACAAATATCAAATTAGATAAAGAGAAAGAGAAGAATGAAAATCAAATCAAATCGCACGTCAAACGCACATGCGACATTTCCCACGTTTGTTACCTGAGGGGGCGGCGGCAGCTCATGATCGATGTGGATTGCCGGCCGAGTGACTTGCATTTGCATTCGAAAGACTCGAAGCGCGCACAGTGGGAGTAACTGTATTTTTATCGGCGGCCCTGTCATGTGAGCCGCGGCTGCTCATTGAACTGTGCCCGTCCATTGGCTGATTGTTGTTGATTTAGAATCGATTGAAAGACGATGCCGTTGATTGCAACGACTGCGATTTGGCCCAACGCCTTCCAGATGCTACGCTCAGGCGATTCGATTGCCTCAATCGATTTTGATTTCGAGGATTTTGTCGCATAGCCTGGGCAATGCCGGCTTATGTATGGCTGCATATTTAATGGGTAATTAAAGCCGCTTTAATTATGCAGTTGCCCGCAACCGAAATGCTGCGGTGAATGGCCAAGCAAATCCGAATGCTTATTAAATATTTAGCCTCACCTCAAAGTGGGCGGCCCGGCGGCGTCTGGCCCAAAATTTGCATAAATTGGAGCGGCAAAGTGGCAAGTTCAGTTTACAATGCAAAAAACTTGCACTCCCTTTGCCCCCTTCAAAATGCAAACAATTTGCCTAATTGTTTTCATATCAGTTATTCCTTTAGAAGCTCTGGCCAAACTTTTGCGACAGCCACGCGAATGTAAACAGCAAAGGCGCCGCAGCCGCCGGAGGACGAGGCCAGCTGACAGCTAATTAAAACAAAACAATAATTGAAATTTATAAGCAGGCACGCGTCGGCATTTCAACGTCTCAAGCCAAACCCGAAAAGCAGAAGGCAAACATAAAAACCAAGCGATAAACGCCGCAACTCACTCAGAGTTTACCTGCCGGCTCACATAAGAAAATCTTGGCCCTGACCCATGAACCCTGGACTGGCTAATTACCGACAAACAGCAGCCCAGCCGCTCTCTTTTGGGGAAGATTTTTGCAGCTCTTCTGGGATCTCTGGGTTGCCAAAGGCCTGCGGGAAATCTTAGGGAATCTTTTGACAGCCTCAAGACAAATAAACCAAAATGCAGATTTCTATTCTACGAATATAAAGCTCGCCCGATAAGCTGGCTGGCCGGGCTGAGTGCCTTGCCTGGCAGTTGACTGCCGTCTGGCGACTTCTCGCTGTCATCATGGTTTGTTTGTTCTTGCATTATTTGTGCTTATTGTGCGCCATGTTTTTTTAAGCATTATGCCAAAGTGTAAACAATGTGCGTTAGGGTTGTCAGTACCAACCAACAATGCCCCATTCAATCGCCCGGCCCGCCGCTCTGCTTCGTTGACTGCAGCCGCCCTCCCCCCCGCATCCATTGGCAGGGGCCAACGTCAGCAGCAATGACAGCAGCAGTGGCAGCGGCGTTGCTGTCAAGTGAGTGAGCAAATATGCAATGGAAAATGCATTGACAGTCGGCTGACTTAGGCCACGCCTCCCATCAGCAGGCACCGCCGGGCCGGCGGCTGTCGAGAGCGTTGGTGGAAATTCAATGCTGGTGAGCCGGCCGGCGTTATATGCAAAGGGCTGATTATGTTTCTGGCTTGTTGGTAGTTCAAATTGAATAAAACAAGTGCCCCTCCATCAACAGTAGAATAAATAGAATTTTCTGCTTTGCTATCTTGGCGGGCCCACGGGCAAAAATTTAAATCCCTTTAGACAATTCACCAAGGCCGGCATAATTAGTTTTGCATTATTCAAAGAATTGAAAACTACAATAAAATAATTTACAAGCCATCTGCTTTAGTATTAATTCGCAAAACAATTGGAAAACTTTATAAATTCAAACTTCATCGAACTTTAAATGCCCTAAACCGCAGGGATTTCTATTTTCAGTGTCAGTTTCAAATTATTCAAAGTAATTCCCCTTCGCCTATAAATTCTTCCAGGAAAAATGTTGAATTCAAGGAATCTAGACATAACTCAATCGGACTGTAAGTGTTTCTAATCTAAATGGATCGTTACTAATCTAATTTAGGACTCACCTTTGGGTGGTCGGGATCAGTTTGTTTGTTTGTTTTTTTGCATTATAAATCGCGCGTTGGGCCGTTAATTTATTTAATTAATTTTCACACCTCAAGGCAGTCGATAAGATCCATTCACACCCACCGAACCACACACATTTGAATAAATCCACAAAAAAGATAAGAACCAATTCGTGACTTGCACTTTTCGATAGCGAGCAACTTCCGCGGCCCCCGATCAGCCGCGCTTATATACAATTTTTGGGACCCGCAAGCTGAGCTTAAAAGCTTTAAGTTGTGAAGCTCTCTTGTGAGATCAAGAGCGGATGGGTGGAGTGTGCGATAGTTTGCGGGGAAGACAGATGGACAGACAATCGGCTGCTGAATAGGAGAGATTGAGCAGACAGATGAGCCGGTTGGTGGACGGGTCAGAACTAAAAAAGAAGTGAAAGGGGCAGGCCGATTGACAAATGAGACGGGTGGAACAGGTGGACAGACGACTGGACAGATGAATAGATAATTTCTTCTCACCATATTGGAGGTAACATGGAGACATCTGGACGGGACGATCAGGGCTAGTAAAGCAGTGAAAATGATAGACAGATGGACGCGCAGATAGACAAAGGGGACGGACAAGCAGATGGACAGACGACTGGACAGATGAACAGATCGTTAGTTCTGATCCTATGAGAGCTATTATGGGGACAACTGGATCGATTTAACGATCAAGGTTCGTGTAGAGGTTAAACAGAAAAACACACAGATAAAAGGAGGCGACGGACGGGCAGCTGGACAGATGAACAGATCGGTAAAACTGACCATATTCGAGGTAACTTTGGGGACCGCTTTCTTTATGTCACAAATGCCCAGAGAAGTTTATTAAACTCTTCTTTGATAGGGCAGCAAATAAAACAAATAAAAATAAATTAATAAAATATATAAAGCTGGAATTCCCACTGGAAACAATTTGTGCAATTCAGTTGCTGATAATTTGAGAGAAAAAAATCCCCGACCAAAACTTTTAATTTAATTCGATAGAAAAGCAGCTTTTGCAAAGGGATTTCAATATAATTGAATTAAATTTAACCGTATGGCAAAAGGGCTTAATAAAACCCTCATTGACTCCACAGAGCAGCTGGCCAAAACAAAGGCTCTCAGGGATCAACTCGCAGCGATTACGCTGTTAATAACGATAATTGGACAAACTACAGGCGGGGCAAGTGAATCGCCGTGGCAACAAATGCACAAATGCAATTTAAAATCCCAAGAATTGCCAACGCCCACTTCAATGTTATTTTCTGGCATTTGTCAGTCATTTTAATGGCCTTCGAATGGCATTCATTCAACAATAACGTGTAGTTTCTTCTTTCAAGCGGATAGAAAAGATGTTGCAACAACAGAAACAGTAATGCATTTGTCGCTTGCCGTTTGATTTGTAGAATCTCCCCAGAGACGGTTGCCGGTTGCCTGGGGGAAATGCCAAGCGAACCGAACAATTCGTCTCTGCGGCAATAGAAAATTCCATTCGTCAGAGTTCAACCAATAGAAAAAATAAATAACAAAAACAAAAATAGATTTAATTGAAATTGAGTTCGAAATGCAACCACTACAGGAAACTTCGTTCCCCATTTTTTCTGTGTGGTTTGCTTAGGCAGCAGTTTTGCTGCAATTTGAATAGAGCGGCGGCGGTGACAACATAAATTCCAGTTGGCGTTGCACTTTCAACTTTATTGCATTTAAGCCCGAAAGCTGCTGCCACCAAAGTTCGGTTGGCGGCTTGGCTGCTGCAGTTGCCGCTGCGGCCTTTTGACATTTATTTATTGTAGTCACTTTGGGGAATTGTGCGGTGCTGTTAACAACATTTGAAGTCAGCCAGCCAGCCAGCCGGGCGGCCGACCAGCCGTGCGCTTGCAATTACAAATGCAATTCCGATTCCGATTGCCAATGTTGACGTTGCCCGTTGCTGTTGTCGGCATTGTTGCTGCTGCACATTTGCCGCCAAATCAAGTGTAAAGACGCGTTGCTTTTTCAAATTAAAATTGCATATTTCAGCACTGCCGTTGCCGTCGAGAACACAGCCCCCATCAATGCATTTCAGAGTGACATGTTGCAGACGCAGGCTGTCAAAATTGAATTGATATTGATATGCGAGTGTGCGTGAGAGTCGCGCACGACAACGTCGACGGCAACGGCGAAACAAAAAGATAAAATTCCGTCATTTATAACTGAAATTGCGCATACGCCGGCTGGGCAAGTGCAAGTGAGAAGCTGCCGCTGGGGCGGGCCGGAAAATAACTCAATTTTATTTCATCAGAAGCATTCCTATGAAAACGTGGCACTTACATTTTCATAGCATTTCGCCCTGGGTATCAAATGTGCCCCCACTTTTCTTTTATGTTGCCGCATAAAATCCCAACGACAACGGTCGTCTCTCCATCAAGGAAATGCTCATCTTTTCAACGACCTGCAAACTAACGAGCACTCTGGCCATCAATCACAATGGGAGACAAAAGAAAATCCGACTTGTTGGCCGATTAAATGTCGTTGGCGGACAACCCACATACGCCCCGTTGGCCGGTGACTCCACCGCTAATGCTGACCTTGCACATCTGCAGTCAGTCAGTCAGTGAGCCGCCCAGTGGCAGTCGTTTTTGGTCGTTGTCACGCACGGCACTTGAAAAAGTCGCATGCGTTTGGCGCACTTTTTGGCTTTTGCCACGCGCCCAGATTTTCATTGTGGGGCGGCCGCGGCCGCGGCCGCGGCGTTGTTTTTGGCCTGACAATTTATGTTAATTTCACGTCTAGACACATTTTCGGGCGCCCCTCGGTTGCGGGCCTGGCCGGCAGCCGTGCAGCCGGCGAAACAATAAAAATAAATTAGCCCGAACCAAGATAACAAAACCATCGATAGCCACAAGGAGCCTTCAGCAGTTTTCTTTTCATTTTTTGCATAAGGTCGATCGGCTGGCAGGGGTCATTCGAAAAGGCTAAGCCTCCCCGGCCATAAATATAAATAATGTAAAATGTACAATGGCAGCTTGGCCGAGGCAGGATTAGAGGCCGGTGGGCAGGTACAGCAAAAGAAACAAAAATTAATTGTCAAAAACAATCAATAAATTCGTTTTTATGGCCTGACATCCCCACCACCATGGCAGTTTGTGTGTCTCCCGTCGGTCGGTCGGTGGGTCGGCTAATGGCGCTTAAGTTGATTTGCTTATCTCCCGTGGCAGGCCTGGTGGGCCGTCCGAAGTGCTGGCCGTCAATCGTCGTGTAGATTGAATTTATTTCCAGTCAACAGAGCTCAGCACTCACACATGCGGCCCCGTCCCACTGCCGGCCACTTGACGGCCATTTATGAGCGCAATTTTATAAATTGATTTCTCATATAGACGGACTCGCAGTCTCGAGCTGCTGGCTGGCGGCTCTGACGACTGCCATGACTCTCGCAAATACCGAAAAAAAAAAATTTATTAATTTTTCATTTCGCCGACGGTCTTCAAGTTCCACTTTGAGTGCGTGTGTGTGTGTCTGTCATTCAAGTCGAATTCATTTTGATTTTTATTACCTTTTGATGTGGCACGCTAAGTGGTTCAATTTAAAGACGCACGACGGACAGACTCCTGGCAATTTTCTCAATTTTACAACTTACAATTTTGCGTTTCTTTTTTTTTTTTTTGGCTTGCGATCCAGAGAAATCATTCTGTGCGTTTAATTACAGTTCACTGAATTCAGTGATTGACGAGCAAATGTCAGCGGGAAATTTGTCAATTACATTCAATTTCCACTCGAATCGGGAGACGAACTCGCATTCAAAAGAACACGAATTAAAATTCCACAAAGTTTACAGTAAATCATTTGTCAGTTTCCCCGGCAACACACAGCCTCTTCCACCCTGCCGCCGGGCTCTTCAGCCATAAATTATAGACTAGTTTGCATCGGGAAGAGGCGCCCAGCGAACGCCGCTCGGCTTAAGTAATTAATACTCATATTTCAGGTATGACGTATACGCAGCATGGCACTGGTGCCAGTGCCGGATCAATGCTTGATTAAATATTCAATTGCTGACGTCGCCGTGTGTTTCTGGTTGGCTGCTTCAAAAAATCACCAACAGCCAGCACCTCCCAAGGGAGGGAGAAGAGGGCCAGCTTCCCCGGGGGCTACCGGTTTTGGGACCTGGCATCTTTTGAATTCCCACAGCGGGCAAGGTTGCCGGCGCTGTACAAATAAGCAAACAAAACTTTCAATCAGCCAATATCGAAATTCTAATGCGGCCTTGATGGGGCCGCAGGGGTGCGCGGGCTGTCGAAGTGTAAACGATTTTCGCGTTCTTTGAAGCCTCGACGGAAACGAGAGACGACGTAACATCAACAATGTTTTTTTCTTTCACGGCCAACGGATCCGGCCCGGCAAACTTTTGGGCCCGGGCCAACCCGCGTTCTCACTCACCTGGAAAGAAAAACGCAAAAAAAATTAACATGAAAATTTAATAAGCAAGAATTTCAAGCAGCAACAATTGCAACGCCAGCAGCAGCAACAAATCCGCTGGCAGTGTGGGAATTTTTATTTGTCACGAAATTGGCTGATAGACGGAGGGACGGGGAGGGGGCGTGGCAATGACAAGTTAAACAGCAAATGATGCAGAGCATTGACAGTAATCAAAGCAGCTCTAATTTGCCAACAACAATTGCTTTGATTGCAACCGCGAGATGGAAGGGCGACGGCGGCGGCGACGACTTCAAATGCAAAACGTCGCCGGCTCTTTGAATTGGGTCAACTCCCGACTGTGTGGCTAGGGTTTGCCATTTGCTTTGTAGTCCCAGTTACGTGCAGCAATTGCAGATAAGCAGCAGGGCCACCCATGCATTTTGGCCAAGAATTTCGTTGGCCCGGCCCACACACCCAGGGACCTCCATGCCAGGGGCTAATGAATGGCGCAAAGCCTGTCAATGGCCCAGGGACCGAGGCAACCTGGCGTAAATTGGCTGCTTATCTGACAGTCGTCCATCGTCCGTCAGCCGTCGGCTGTCGGCTAATTAGGGTGCTCTGAAACATGACGAAACTGTACCCAACGGCCGGCCGACCTCTTTGAGTTTGGCCGAGTGACCGGCGCGGTTGCATTGCGTGCCATAATTAATGACAAAAGGGGACGCCGTGGCGGCCACAACGGCAGCGACATCAAAACAATTCCATGCATTATTAACTGTTTAGCATACGACATAAGTTGCGCCACAAAAGGCGTGCAGCATAAACAATGAAAAACCAGTCAGCAGTCAACAAATTCGCGTGCCCCGGTCAATGGACTCGTGTGCCAGTTAATTCCGTCAAAGCCAGCGTCCCAGCCCAGCAGCCCAAGGACCAAAGGGGCAGCAGGCGACAAACTGCTGGCCAATTCAATTTCAAATTTATTGCCTTTGCCTGCAGCTGGTGCGTTGGTTTTTAATTTCCGTACAAATTGCCAGCAGCAGCGACTGCTCCTCCCAGGATAATCAGCATTATGGTCCAAGCATTAGTTGGAAATTTATGCGCTTTTAACGGCTGCAATGCTTGGCAGCCTGAGTGCTGGGCGTGGCCCGAGTTTGCCGCTTTGTAAAACGAATAGAAAAAAAATCCCTGATGACCGCTTAAGCCGTCGCCTAGGCCGATAAGCCGGACGCTGGTGACGTCTGTGCTGACGCAGGCTGGCGATAATTTTTGACTGATTAGAGAGCCGGAAGTTGGGCAGGCCCGAAATCAAAACAATCAAAGAGCAAAGTTGAAAGAGAAACTTACAAGGCAAACTTTCGTTGGGTTTCCTACGCCGCCGAATAGAAAAGAAAAGCATTGAAATTTCGCTCACGTTTTTGTCATTTAAATCTGTTAAGCGGGGAACTCGGCTCGGTATCCACTGGAGTCTCTGCCGGAGTCTGCCCGGCAATAAAATAAATAATATTAAAATGAAATATTTGATTGAGCCTTGTAAAAGAATAAATACAAAATCGACAAGGCACCAAAACGAGCGCCCGCAATTTACACCCGAACAAAAGTCCCCGGCAACTGCTGCCGTCTTCTGGTTGTTGCTGCTGAGGTTTTTCGTTGTTGTTGCAGCAATCATCTTTTTTATGGTGTTTGCAATTTTCACACGTTTGCCAGCCGTCTTCCTTTTCTTTTTCTTTTTTTTTTTGGGTGCTGTCATGCATACAACGTCCGTCGCGCTGCCGTCGCATTGATGTCGCTGGCTGGGCACAAATAATAAGCATAAATCTTTTGTGAGCACGCAAGTGACGGCACACACACACCCTGGGGAAGCTGTTGTGTACACCCGCACACACACACACTCACCGCCAAGACGTGACAATGTGAAAGGAAGCCAGGGGGTGGGGGGCTTGAGTGTCAGGTACACCCGCCGCTTGAAGGTGACCTCTACGCCCGGACACACCACTGGCCAACCGAAAATAGCGGAAAACAAGTCAAGGACGAAAATTGCGATACTCTGCTCCTTTCTTTTTTTGTTGCTTAATTGTTTCACGCGGGATTGAAAACAGAAAAGACACTTAAACGAAAGCAAAAGTCTAATGAATAATTTAGCATAAATTTATGCCAATCTAATCGTTAAAGTTTCCCCGTTTAGACCCCACACATGTTTGCTTTCATGGAATCGCTTCCATAAAAAGATGGCGGCGAATGAAAGAAAATGGAAACCTTTGCCAGTGAACTTGAGGTGACCCCGGCGCCCTCGCAGCCCAGCCAATAGAGCACTTAAAGCATGAAAATGACTAAGTTGGCGAGGTCCCTCTACTCGCAGGCATTTAACGCTTCATTAACTTTAGATAAGGCTGAGAGGAGCAGGCCCGGGAGTCGCCAGCCCGGCGCCTCAAACCCGGCAGGCCCGCAAGATAAGACACACGCCCAGAGCCCGGGAAATGTCTTCACAAATCCGAACAATTAGGAAGCGCCAGGAGGGAGCCATCGATGGCAGGGAGGAAAGGTGCCAACGGGCACTTCAGCACGCGCCGCACTCTAAGGATTTGGCGCCTAAAAGCATCTAACAGAATTTTATGCAGGCCCAGCTGCTGCGGCTGTTGGCTGCTGGCTGTTTGCTTTTAGTTTTGGTTGTTTGGCTTACCTTCTCTCGCTTTCAAGTAGACCGTATTGGCCACAATATTCTCTAATTCCATTAGTTCCAGGTTGGCGGTTTTTTAATGAATCCTTTGGCGCTCTTGAAAATAACTACGTGTCCTACGTTCTCGATCCTTGTCGTCTCTCACAGTCGTCACACGCGAAATTCCTGCAGCCCAGATTTTAATGCTTAGTTTTATGACTGGCTGGAAGTTTTGCCGTTGGTTGCGTTGGGTTGGCTTGGCGGATTCCTTCAGACTTTGGTATGTCGGCTGGCACTTTGTTGGTTGTTGAATTCTAACCGTCGTCTGCCTGAGTCCAGCGTTAACGTATCTCTTCCAATTGCAGCCACAGGCGTCATTTAGTTCAACGAAATTTAAGGAATGCGCTTGAAAATCTCCTTTCAAGTGGCGTTTCTCGTTTCTCGTCCTCTCGCTCTCTCGGCTTTAGTTTTCCGGTTGGTCAAGTTAAGCGGCTTTGGTCGTTAATCTTCACACGTGTGTGGGATGGAAACTGCAAACAAAAAGAATCAAAATGAAAACGGAAATCAGTTAGCCGGAAAACTAAATTTGCTTAATTGCCAAAGTGTCGTATGCGTAACCTCAGAACCAAGAACTAAAAAGCCTCTCTTTGAACTTAAATAGAAATCGGCAGGCAGGAGATTCAAAAAGCTTTGAAATTCTCCTCTCCCCTCTTCCAACTCTTCGTTGGCCAAGCTGCTAATGCGCCGCCCTCCCTGTCGGCGTTTTTTTGTCGGCTTTTATTAATCATTGCGCTCAATTTGTATACCTCACCACCCACATTCCCGCATTCTAAGCCGCTAGACGTGCGGTGTTAGGTGTGCGTGTGTGTGGGTGGGTGAGTGTGTGCTTGCGGTTGGCAAAGTGGCACGTCACGAAGAACTAATAGCAAAATAATTGAATGACACAAGTACGAAAATACAAGAGACAACGAAGCCCAGAGACTTGGGTGCTTCATCGCCCCCTCCCTGAGGCGGGGAGCGGGGGGCGGAGCCTTTCCAAATGCGGGTTTGGCTGTTAATGGAGCGTCAACGTCAAGTTTAGGCCAGTTAAGTTGGCGGTGGGGAAAACACGCGTGGCCGAGACGAGAATGGGAAGTTTACCCAAATGATTCTCAGTTTTTTTTCTGGGTCTTTGTTTCGGGGAATCATCGCTTGTTTTATGATGTAAACGAAGCTGTTTTTCTGGGGGGGAATTTCAGATCTTAAGGCTCGCGCGTCAATCGATGGACGTGGACGGGAAAACCCGAATTTTGGTGCTTGTCTCACTTGGGACTTTTAATTAAAAATGAACTCATATCTCGCGGGGTGAACAATTTTATAATTTACGATCGAAAGCAGATTTTCAATGCTGTCTGCCTGGCCGCGGGGAAAATGCGAGGCACATCAATCAGTTTGCTTGGCGGGCTGTTCGCTGCGGTCGGCTGCCTGCTTGTTTATTTCCAAAACAATTTTCCCCACACAAACACACACATGCGCGCTGCATAAGAATCAAAATAAAACTAGCAAGCCGTCGACCAAATTAATTGTTTTCATTTATTTTTCAAATGCGTAAAAAGTCAAATAAACAAAACTCAACCCCGGAAACCGAAATGCCCAGCAACTCAGAGTTCAAGTGAGCATGCGAGGACCCCCTAAAAAAAATAAAAGAAAGAGCGGCGCCAAAGTGTTAAGCGGTCCCGGCATATGCGGGCGGACGGTCGACACCTTCGTGGCCCTTAAAAGCCTTCTTACCCCCACCGCCTTTTATCGAGCATTTAAGCCATTTGGGAGGAGGCAGCGGGCGGCTGTCAGTCAACGGAAGAGAGACAAACGCCATTATGAAAATGTTATAAAATGGCGCGAATGTGCATGAAGCTCATAATGAAATTAAGCAACAACAACAACAACGACAAGGACATCAGCAGCAACGCGTCCTGGGGACGAGCTAACGTGGCTTTTATGCCCGCATTCCTCGTCATTGTTGCCGGCGTCGTTGCTGTTGTTGCTGCTTCAAAGTTGACATTATTATTGCCCCCGTCGTGGTGTACTAAGTTCAGGGCTGCTTCCGCCTGCCTGAGCACACCTTTTTTTTATGCTTATCATGTCGTTTGTCCTGTACTCCCAACCACCCAGCCAGCCAGCTGTTCGCTGCCGACGACACATCAAAATTGAGTTTGGCTCGTTGGAAAAGATTTCCCATCACCAACAACTTAACCAATCGATCCATCGCCTTGCCACAGATGTGGGCCGGCCTGGCTTTCAATTTATTGAAATTATTGGCACTCGTAATCCGCTTAGAACATTAAGCTCTTGCCCATATTAATTAAGATGGCTAAGGCGGAGCGGCGAAATGGAATTTTTGTTGGCGGCGGGAAAAAGGCGAACTTTTCGGGTCACTTTGGCATTTTATTGATCCAGTGGCAAATGTCAATTGTAATGCTGTCAATTTGAATGCCGAGCGCGTCATAATTTTTCGGCTGCCATCGCCCAGCAGGTGGCCAGGCAGTGAGCCAACGATGCCGCCTACGCGGCCTGCATACCAAGCAGATCGAAATGGAAGTGACTGACGGCCAGGCAACGGATATCCGGCAACTCATTGCTGGCCAAGTTGCTGCCTTTAAATTAGTTAAAGCCGCCAACCCGATCCCTTTTTGATGTGCTGATGCGGGCACAAAATATTCACCCCGCTGGGCCAGACGCTTTCGCCCAGCCAAAACCCCACTAACTAGCGGGTCCACATTTATGCCTGCCTGGCTGGCAGTCGTATTTTCTGTTTAAGCTTTCGTTCTGCCTTTGCCAGCAATTTTTTTGTGCCGCCAACCGCCCCCGCCCGCCTGGCTGTCGTTTTGTGTTAATTTCACTCTGAATGTGCAATTTATTTGCGTTAAACTTGGACGTGCATATGCCCCGACCCGGCCCGGCCAAAAGGATCAACTTTTTGCGCTCGACTCGCCACTTCACATCGACCTGCCTCGACCCGCCCGTGTGTGCGTGAGTTTTGTGTGGAATTTAATCAGTTGCCTAACTCATTTTCATAGAGAAAAACAATATAAAATCCACTTGGGAACCTTTGACAACAAAATAAAACTAAAGTTCAACCTGCGCAAATAGCCACCAACTCTTTGTTTACCCGAAGAGCAAAATGTGCAGAGCCGGGGAAGTGAATGGGACATTCAATCACATTTTTGCCATATCCGAGCCACGTTTTATTGGCAAACGCTGAGATTGGCTTACAACCACAGCTCCGTGTCAATAACGATTATCCAACATGGGATATATAAACAGATAGACAACGTATTGGCCCTCTAGGTAAGCCGGCGGAACCCACAACCAGTCCAGCCCTTTGCGGTAACTCAACAGCAGCCGCATTGCTGTGGCAACTTGAGCATCATCGGCGTCACCGCCACCGCCACCGCCACCACCGACGCCGTCGTCATCTAGTTGGCTGTCTGAATTTATGCCAAGTCAGCTGAAATTTGATAACCGAAAAGTTTTTGCCGTCATCTGGTCCGTGTGACAGCCATAATTTGGCTTATAAGCATCTGATATGGCCAGAAATCACATGTCACTCGGAGCAGTCAAAATCGGTAGGTGTGAAGGCACTTGAAAGGCATTGCAGTTTAATTAGCCCAGTTGGTTGGCCAGTCGACATAATTCACGTGATTCGCAAGCGGAGAAGAAAATCACTCAGCCGCAGAGGAGAACCTCAATCAATATGCTGACCCAAATAACTGAAGCCAGCAGAGTTGGCAGCCGGAAAATCCCAAACGCCAAGCAATTCCGGCAGTTCCTTCTTCTGGTCGAATGACACAATTTTTGTGTCTCTGTCCAAATGGAAATTATCGGGGACGAGACATGTGTTGCTATGGAGCATCTGTCATTAAAATGCTTCAAATTCCAAGACCTCCATCGACACACACGCCCGCCCACACACACTCGCAAACAGAGGCAAACAGAATCCGAGCGGGTCACTTGCGGCGGGCTGTGAAAAGCTGTTGCATACTTTCTCGGGCACTGAAGCATTCAATTGTGTGTCCTGGCCCTGCGGTTGGTCCAAGCCGGATGGGGGCTCTTGGCAGCCCGCATGTCTGACGATTTGCACTTTGCATTCACCATGACCCCCTCACCCACGTCCCTGGGCATTCGGGGACGTCTGTTTGCATGCATAATTTGTAATTTCGATGCAGTTGCCAAACACACACACACACGCCCGTTGAACGCCTCTTTTGTCAGCACTTCCGCTTGCCTGCTTGTTTATTTATACAATTTTGATTTCCCCAAACGGTTTTCTAAGAATGTGAACTTTAATTTTTCTAGCAAACTGCATTTCTACGCCCCTTTGGCAGCCACCTAATCACACTTAAGTCCCCGCCAAGCCGCACATCTGTAAGTGAACATTTCACGCTTAGCCAGCGTCGCCTGGCGGCCGTGGGCGGTAGGGTTGTGGGTTTTCCCTGTGGCGCTCATTGAACGCCAGCAAAATGGTGTCGAAAATTTTACTTTAAAATGCATGAGAATAAAAAAAGGGCCCAGAATACAAAAAACTCGAGGCAGCGCGGGTGGCGGTGGCGCTGGCGGTGCCGAGGGTGGAAGTTCAAATTGCTTGCCGTAATATTTCAATATTTTTGCGTGGCGAGTGCCCCGGGGAGGACGCGCGTAAGTTATGATTTATGCATGTGGGTCATTGCTGTCAACACAAAGCGTAATAAAGCAAACGTATTGCCAGCCAACACTTGCAAACAGTTGAGTCCCCCCAACCACCACTGCCGTCAGTTGCCACCCACAGATCAGTCCTCTGACGTGGCAGCAGCAAAACAACAACAGCAACAACACCAGCGACAAGGACAATCGGCCTCGCTGGGCATAGCTAAAAACAAACAGAAGGCAACACGAGGCTGCTGCTGGGCCGCCCTCAGCCCAGTTTTCCGCCTCAATAGATACACACATGCCCCCCGGTCGTAAACTCAAAAGCGGCCAGCCATTCAAGTCGATGGGGATGTGTGTGTGTGTGTGTGTGGAAAAGTATTTAAAGTTATGCAAGCTGCTTGGGTTTTGGTTTGGTTTTGAGAAAAAATCCATAAGAATGATTTATGAATCTGTTGTGTGGCCGGTCGGCCGCAAATGCGGTTGCAGCTGCCGGGCGAGGAAGAAGCTTTTAGAGAAATTTTTCGAATTCTAATTGAAGTTATCGAAAAGCAATCTTTTGGTTTATTTAAAAAGCTCAACCAATTTCAATAATACACTTTAGGCCTTGTTTGCCGACTGTCTGACTATGTCCTTGCCGAAATTTTGATTCAATTGCACTCCCACACACGCAGACAGGCCGGATCCCTTGGGTACAACAAATTCCGTTTATGGCAGGCTCGGCGACTGTAACGAATTTGCGACTGGGCTTAAATCGACTTCGAATTGGATTTAAATCAAGTCCCAATTGAGTATTTGCTGGCGTTTGGCTATTTGTCTTATGCTCTGAACTGCTGGCCATAATTTGCCGCTCAGCAAATCGCATTTGCCTGGGCCAACAATGCGGACGATGACTTAAGACTTTGCCGCTTCCAAGTTGAGAGTTTTCCCCACACTTCTTCCTGTTTGTTTGGTCAAACTTTTCCAATTTTTTGCCAGGCACAGTTTATAAGTCGATTACACAGCATCTCTGGCCCTGTTTTGATGGGCTTTATGCGAGCTTCGGGGCAATTAATGGCCACACTTTTTATCCCATTACTTTTCATATTTATTTTGACAACACTTTGATGTGGCCTTTTCACGCCCCGGCAATCCGCCCGCCCCCGCCCCAGAGCCTCCACAAATTTGATTTATGCTCGCCGGGCAACAGGCAACA
This sequence comes from Lissocephala sabroskyi, assembly GCA_037075105.1. Lineage (NCBI taxonomy): Eukaryota > Metazoa > Arthropoda > Insecta > Diptera > Drosophilidae > Lissocephala > Lissocephala sabroskyi. The sequence goes on from JBAMCP010000222.1 coordinate 49,598, forward strand.
AAAAAGAAAACCATTGACAGGCAATTAATGAGCCCCCCGCCCGCGGAATTCTTCGCCAAGTTAAGCAGGCTAATGAAATTTTTTTTTCGCAAACGACAATGGAAAATCAAAAGACCTGGACAGCCAGGCAAACCCAACATGGCTCATTAAATTGGCAACAGTTTTTTTAATATCCCTCCACACATGCGAAGAGCTGAGCTCGCCTTTGATCTGAACGACGGCAGCCCAGGCAAATAGATGAAAAGCCCATTAAATTACATTTGGGCCATATAATCACATTATTACATTTTCCGTGTGTGGCAAACATCCTTTGTGCTGCGGCGGCTGCTGCTGCTGCCCCAGAGACGCTACGAGGCAACATCTTCTTAAATATTTATTATCTGGCTGTCTGCGAGAGCACCGAGCAGGGAAACAATAAAAATAATGGAAAATAATAAGGCAACCATTTTTGCTTTGCTAGTCTTCATTTGGTTTGCCTTGAGGCCGCCAATGCAATGCGCTCTGCTTGGTCCTGGCCAGGTTCATAACTTTTAAGTAGACTTTAAATGCTGGGCATAAATAACAAATAGATAAACGCAAAAAAGGAGAGCACAGGGCACGGCAACGTATCGTTTAATATGCAAAACAGACGACAACAACCAGCGGGCGTAAATGATTTACACCGAAAAATAAAGGACAATTACAGCAACTGAACTAACAATGCTCTTTTCAAGAGAGAAATGCCTTGCAGCAATGGAGAAGAGGCTGAAAGAGATCTGCTGTTCAAAAAGAGGCAAAGCTTGATGGGAAAACAGCCCTGAAAAAATGGAGAAGAAAGCTTTGCCCATCAAATAATCCCGGAGCTTCTTTTTAGAGGAACTAAGAAATCTTGTGTGGGTCTCAAAAAAAAAAAAAAAAACCCAAGAAGAAGTGATCCGGGCTTCTCAAATTGAAGCAAAGTTTGGAGAGAGAAGAGCCCTAAAGAAATGAAGAAACTTAGGAATCTTGTGTGGATTTTAGAGTAAATAAAAATACTCCAAAATGAAGCGATCTGGGCTCCTCAAAACTCGTCGTTCTGAGATTCCCATATTCTATTTTTTCCCTACGATTTAATCCAGCTAAAATCCATCAAATCCCAACGAACTGCTCTCAGCTGCATTACACGTACGACCCACAATCGATGGCCAAAAAAGACTTTCAATTCCGCACGTAGTAAAAAATTCTATCATCCAAAAAGAGACATCCTCGCCACATCCGCCCACCGCCCTCTCCCCCGCCCATAACCCTAATAGATTTTCACATACAAATTTAGAGAAAAAAACTCCATCCTTTGCCCCATCGAAAAGAGAGTATAAAGTCCCGCAGGTATCTGCACATTAAATATTAAAGGACGCCAGGCCACCCAATCCAGCCAGGCGGGGAATGCTTTATGGTTGAATGTCCCTAGGCCTAGGGAAAAGTATAAGCGAATCCTGTAAGTGAGGCGTTGCGTGTCGCTCCGTTATCGGCAAGTTATAAATTGGGCCTTAAGCAACCAACCAGGCCAACGAGCCTGGGCCCCCGTTTCTGGTGTTTTATGTTGGGGCATAAAAAATGAAACTGACTTACCTACTGGCAGGGCTTGGCGTCGAGTAATTGAATATGTTTGGTATGATGATGCTGATGATGCATACACACACACACACACCTTCTGGAGAGCGTTGGTTGCTGGGGAGGAGAAAAAAGAGCACCCAAAAAAAGTGAGTAAATTTGCATAAAAATATAAAACGCTCGGTAATGAACTTCCAATTCAAAAAAGGACCAACAGCCCACAAACCAATCAACGCGGACTGAAAGCCCCCACTAAAAACTGCCTGATAATCCCCTGCCGACCGCTGACAAGGGATCCCGTCGGCGCTTGATGATTGCATCAACGGGCGGGCAGGGTGGTCAAGTCAAACTAACCAAATGCAGGACTAATGGGCAGCGGAGTGGACCCCATAGAAATTTGTGCTGGGATTGCCTTCCGGTTCGTAAACAAAGTTATTCAATTTATTTGCCGGCAGTCGTGCGTGATAAAGCGCGTCTGAAGTTGATTTTCGCTGGGTCCTCATTTAATTGCATAAAGGATTGCAGGTTTCTAAGGCCGAGGCCGCCATGACTTAAAGCCTTTAGGCCGATTTAATTAATTGTGGTCGAGTTGAGTTTGCCACTCAATTCATGGGCAGCGGCAGCACAAAGAGCACAGAACCCGTCGTCAGTCAACACAATCAAATTCAATTAACAGGTAACCACACACACATCACCCTCCTGCCGTTGATGGAGCTCGTCAGTCTTTGGTCAGTGCGGCGGTGTTATTGTTCCCTAGCATTAATGGCCCAGGATTATGGACGAGAAAGTTAGGCCGCCCGTTGCCCTCAACTGGCCAATCAGTTCAATGACAGATTGCCAGACAATGGAACCCAAAGTGCCGCCAAGACGAATCACAAAAGACGCCATCGCTTTAGCGGTTTAGATGCTCACTTTCCCGGCGGCCATCTTAAGTGCCTCGGGCGTCGTCTATTAACGGTACATACACCGGCTGTGTACACAGTATTACAGGGGATTTTGGTAGGGGCAGTTCCGAGGTTTCCGAGGCAAATTTGCGCTTCATTGCGCCATGAGATTTCATTAATAAAAAATGGAAAATAGCCAACAACAAAAAGGGAGGAGCTGCCGTCGATACCAACAACGTGACTGAAGCGAGGGAACGTTGGACGGATCGGAGATAGAAACCGGGCAAGCGGATTTAACTATTCATGAGAGCACACACAAAACACACAAAACGACAAGAAGGAAAATCGAGCTGCCATAGAAAATTGCTGCTGCTGTTGTTGTTGTTGTGTTGTTGCTCTTGCCGGTCAAATAGATGAAAAACGAAAATAACAAGTAAATTTGAGTAGAAAAATGAAAAACTGTCGATGGCTGGCCTACACCGACCCACGAATCCTCTGGCTTGTGTCCAGAACAAATCTTTAAAAGCTTAGGCGGGACTGTACTTAAAATCAAACAGGGTTGCATTTCACTTTCGATTGACGATAGGCAAGATGAGTTTTTTAGTGGAATTTAAGGTTCCCTTGACTTTCCAACGACCCTGTCTTGGGAAGGGTGTGGCTCGACCTCAGCTCAAATATCTGTGAAAACATTTAACACACACACACACCCGCACAGGCATTTTTTGTGGGGTAAGCGCATATGAAAATTGGAAAAACATGTACCCCCTGGTAAATGCCAAATTCAGGCAAATAGACCGACCCAACCAGCCAGCCAGCCAGACGACGACGAAGTGATTGTCAGCAGGGCGGTGGGCGGTGGGAGGCTTGGTGAAAAGCGGAAACATGTTTGAATGTCTCTGGCACTGTCACTCGACTCATCGTCCTGCAGGGTTCGTAGCCCAGAGCCTGGTGGGCATTTGATTGTAAACAGCGCACAATGGGCAAAAGTTTGTTTATTCTGCACGGCGCCTGGCAAAAATTAACAGGAAGTAAGCATGAAAGAGCATTAAAAAAAGCAAAATATTTTATATTCCACCCGCTCGTCCTCCCCACCCACAAAAATAAAAGGAATTTTAATTGAAATGTTCACTGTCTGTAGGCGAACGGCAATCAACTGGAAAGGGGACGACTTTGCGAATAGAACAAAAGGCAACGAAGCCTGGAGGCTTTTTTTTTCGGGGCAAGTTTAAGCAATTGGGATGCAGTACATGACATGTTGTCAACGTCCCTAAGCCGCCGCAAGGATCACCAACAGGACAGGGCGGGGCCCACAGAGCGGCTTATGGCTAAGTGGGTCCGCCGTCATCAGCGGCGCTCCAAGCCGGGCAATCACAATAAAGCGCAGCAAGCAGGCCAACGAAAAAAGACTTGCACAATTTTATGTAGATTAGTTGAGGGAATTTGTACCAAGTGCCCGGCCAGGAGTGGGGGGGGAGGAGTTTTCCACTGGCATTTGCGCTGCGTCACTCGCAGGCGGCGGGAGTTTATATAAAAACGAGCTGGCATGGCCATAAACCCTTTTTTCAAGCAATTTAAGCCAAGGAGCATGCTGATTTGCTCTTCAAGGCCCTGCCATTGGACTGGATTTAATATGGCCGAAATGGGGCAGCCACAGGACGAGGATAAGAAGGACAGCGCTTGCCTTGACTCGACTCTTGGCATTGTGAATGTTTGCGTTGCGCAACAAACACGCGTCCAAATGTCCCTCCCCCCGCCGCCCGCAGCCTTGTTCTTCTAAGGGACGAAACAACCAACAATTTGGCCAACTTTTTGGGCTGCCTCGCTTTTGTTATCCTAAAAAACTATTAGTAACAAAACTGCCCTCTCCCCGTTCCATTTATTTATCGCCCTGCATTTGTTTGACGTTGCAGTTGGGAACTTTTTTGGGAAGGGCGTTGCTGTCCGTGTCCCTGTCACTGGGTTCAATTTGATGGGGAAACTAAAACTTTCTCTATGATAAGTGCAAACTCAATTACGCGAACATTTGGCCAGTGTCCCTGCAGCGTTTGAATGTCAAATGAAATGAAATTTTTATTTGCATCAAAAGGAAATTGTTAAGTGCAAAAAGCGGTCGAGATAATGCCATTGTCACCCAGAAGCGAACGTCACAGTCGAGCGGCAAGCGGACAGCAAAATCAATCGAACCAGAAATCCAGCCACCGAATTGCATCTTCTCGGCCACTCACATGCTGTAATTTGGACCAACACAACAACCGCATAAATCTAGCCAGTCTTGTTGACAGCATTAATGGCAGACCGACCGACCGGGCGGGCAACCAATCAACCAGGCCAACCGAATTCGGTTTCGGGTGTTGCCTACTTTGGGGCGACGTGAATACGCTCGATTTGAATTGTGTTTGGAAATTTTAATTGATCGCGGACAAGCAATTGCACTCGAGCCGGATTCGGTTTAGAAATCGAAATATGAATTGATTGAATTTATGTGAAAATCCACCGCCAACCAGAGAAAACTTTTACCCAACTGAAACTCATATAAAAGCAGAATTGACCGCCCCAACGACAGACGGCTGACAAAGTTGCCACCAAGTCGACAGACCGACAGACAGGCCGGCATACTCCGCATTCTGGGGCGCAATTCTGCTCATGAAATAGGAGCAGACAGGCAGCAGGAAGGCTGGCCGGGGGCACGTGTTTTGTTGCTAATCAGCTGACAGAGATGGCCAACAATAACTGTCGTGGGTAGCGAGGGGGGCAAGGCTGTTCGGTGGGTTGTGAAAGTTTTTGGCGTTAATTTCGAAAGCTGAAACTTCCACGAAGGCTGCGCGGGCTACGCGTTGCCTTTTGCCGTGCATGTGTGTGGGTAGAAATCTTGCATAAAATTAAATTTCAACGCCAACGCCAACAGCAGCAAACCAACTCCCACTTAACTGGCCAAACTGGCTGGGCTGACTGGGGACTGAGGACTGAAGTTGAGCTGAGCTGGCAGTAAAATGAAATAAATGACAGAGAATGCAAGGAGCGGGCAAGTGGCGTGATATTTATGCAGCGGCGGAAGCAGCAAGGCTGCCAGGATGCTTGGCTGCATTTTAATGGCAAACCGAGTCATCCATACACACACACAGCTGCCCCCACCCACGCATGTCCTGCGCCCTTTTGTGAAACGGAAGAACACCAAAACCAATACACCGAATTCTCTCTACACTTCACTGTCGATATAAAAAGGCTTAAATGGCTCTTTAATACTTGTGGACAGATAGATAGATGGACATTAGGAGTATGAGACAGTTGCATAGATTTTTAAACTAGTCTCCAAGTTTAGCTCAGTGACAGTTGGACAGAAAAGAGATCTTCTCTTAGTATGAGATAATTGCATAGATTTTAAAACTAGTCTTCAAGTTTTGAATGGAGACAATTGGTGAGTTGGGCACAAAGCAGATCTTCTTCTTAGTATGAGACAGATGCATAGAGTTTAAGATTAGTTTAGCACAGGGACAGTTGGGCAGAAAGTAGATCTCTTTATGTTCCCTCTAAAGCTGAAATGCCCTCTTCCGGTAAGGAAAGTGAGACAGATGCATAGAGTTTAAGATTAGTCTGTGAGTTTAAAATGGAGACAGTTGAACAGTTGGACAGAACCGAAATGCCCTCTTCGAAAACTCCTTCAGCACATTTGAGAGCATGGAGAAATAAGGGAAGAAATCTTGCAAATGAACAGAAAAATGTAGGGGAGAAAAAAGCAGTCGGCAAACAAACAACAGACCGAATCTTTTGTATGCTCCACACAAAAGAAGCAGTCGCAGTCGCAGTCACGGCAACGCGACACAAAAATCCAGAACACGCCCCCAAATCAAAGGGGAGCAATAGAGCCAACGAGACTCCACAAAAAAAAACCCAAGAGGGAAGGGGAAACGATGCTTGATTGTCTCGCAACGTTTTCGTTTTTTTCGGTACTCCCAGCTTTCAACAAAGGGAGTTTAAGCTGCCCTGGCCCACAACAAAACACGCTGACAGCTCAGACATTGAAGGGATTTCGAGGATCTTTGCCGGCAAAAGTCATCGGAGGATGTAAATTTTGTAGCCCTTTCCCCGGCCATTCGGCGCTTTGTTTCATTTGCAAATTTTGGCGCTGTATCGACACTGGCAGTTGCCATGATAATCATGTGATAATTTTTCATCGACGTAATAAAACTTTGCGCTGACTCACGTCACACACACGGACGGCCGTTTGGTGTATTGAGAAATTCAATTATGAGCCGATGGCAATTACAGGGGCGGCTGTTGGGTAATAAAAAACTCACTCGCGTGCTAATTTCGGGCAAGAAAAATAAAACCAAATGTGTGAAAATTATCATGCACGACGATGAGTCCACCAGACAGACAGACAGCCATACGGAAGTTCCACTGCAAGTGGGTCATTCCAACCAGGGAAACCCGACCCAGACGGCCAGTGGGTGCGCCCCTAAGGCAGGTCAAGGGAAGGCCTCCCCACAATCCATACACAATTTCCGGGGGTGGGCGTGCAACTCACCAAAATTCAATTATTCACAGAATTTTGCGGTGGCATTCAATGAAATTTATTCGCTGTGAAAACTACACAAATTTAATCAGCATAAATAAATAAATGACTAATGCAGCGATTAGTGAAATTACTTTCGGTCTCCAAAAAAAAAAAAAAATCCACAAAATGAATTATTTGCCCAACCGCAAAAACTCTAATGCCCGCCGCCGGCAACCCGACGAGATATTTGAACGATCCCAGGCGGCAGCCACTTGTGTCCACAGCCCAGCTCGTGTGTGTGGGTGTGCGAGAAGCCTGGGTGTGTGTGTGTTGCTTTCGCTCTCTGGCTGGCCCGTTGCCGACCCCAAACGATCGAGGCAACGGCGACGATGATCGACCGGCGGGCACGTCTCGCATCCACCTGCTATTTTTATAAACAACACGGCGCACGCTTTGACGTCACGGTGACGTCATAGGGGCACCAATACCAACACGAACAATGAATAAACATTAATTTAATCATATTATTTAAAAGTGTCTAATCAACTTGCTCGCCGCTCGCCGTTCGCCGTCGCTGGCGATCAGGCGGACGGAGCAAGTTGACCGATCGATCGATCAACGGAGTGGACTTCTAACCAACTGGTTCCATCAGCCGGCATCTACGTCACAGCGCCAGTGAGCAGACAGTTGGACAGACAGACAGCGCGTTGGCTGACTTGTTTTGTTTTTTTCAATTATACAATTGGCAATTACAACAAAGTCTGTTGTTTTATTTATGTTCCAACGATTTGGTTTACAAATTCACAAGACACCAAGCTCACTTTATTAATTGCCAGTAGTAAAAGTTCCCCCCCCCCCTCCCATAGCAGCCAATGATCTGAATGAATGAATCGAATGCGTTGAGTGTTTCATGTGAAATTTCCATTATGATTATTGCCTCATTTTAAAAGGTTTTATGGCCATTTCCCCGCCAAATCCAATTTCTAGATTCTCCACACGCGCGCACACGCGCAGACGGACCGACGGGCAGATGGAGGGAAGCAGTCGTCGGTTGGTCAGCGTTTACTTCACTTGCATGCTGGCCGAATTGCAATTGCAAACGTTTTTTTATGGCCAACATCGTCTATGTTTGCCAATCGAGTTAGCCGCTCTCGCAAAAGACACCGCAATACTCTTTTTATGGAAGATTAGTCGCCCTTTTCCAAGAAAGCTGAGCTCTATAAGGATCGGTTAAAAGTTCTTCAAAGATGAGAATCCCACGAGGGTCTTCCTTGCCTCAAAAGTCTTCGCTGAGAGTCCATCAATCGATCTACCCTCTGGAAAAGGAAAACAGCTTTGCAGATCCCCATTATCCCAAACTTTAAAGATATTTCTTGAAGTTTTAAAGTTTCACAAACTGAGATCGATTTAAATTACTTTAACCAGAGGAAATATTTATTGAGATAAATATCTCCCAACTCTAATAATCATAAAGATTATCAAATGAAAATCTCATCTTATAATCATAGAGATTATCAAATATAAATCCCATTCTTTATTTAAAATAAAGTCAAGGGAACTTTCCTAACCCAATCCGCAATAACCAAGCCCTTTTTTATGCCATGAAGTTCGAAATTAAAGATTTAAATCTTTATCCCAGCTGAAAACTCTTAACAGCCACAAAAAAGATTTGATGAAATCGGTTTTTAGTTTAATTTTGGAAGCTTCCCTCTCCTTCTGCTTTTCCTTATAAAACTACCAAAAAGATTCCATCTTTCTTTTTGAATCTTTGCCCTCTTTAATCTCTAATGAAATCCTAATCTTTTAATCCTAAAAAACAGCATTCATAAGTCGGTATTATGTGGATTTCTCATCTGCTTTTATTACATTTTTCGGTGTGTGTTTTCTGCACATTTCGTATTTATTTTTGTTCGTTCATTTTTGGCCAACATCGGGGGGTTTGCGGGGGCATCGGGGGAATTGGGTATAAAAATATTTTTATTAACTTGTCCGTCTCTGTTGGCCGTTTCAGTGGCCGTCGGTGTTTATCTCTTTCATTTCATTGCATTTGTCGGCCGCTTCTCTTTAACGCTTTCTGGGGAGCCCCGGCCAGCGGCGGTTCCGAATTCCCATTCCCATAATTCAGTTTGATTTCGTTCAATTTGCGGTAATTGCAGGCGACGCCGACGGTTGTCTCTCTTTTTTTTTATTAATTGATTTTTTTTGTCGTTGTTTTTCGGTTTCAAAGTGCAAGCGATTTTAATGTAAATAAAATTGCTATATTTATTTTTGATCCCTCTCTCTGCTGGCCACAGTGTGTTTGGGTGTCGTTATTATTATTATTATTTTTTGGCACAAGGCTGGCGGATTGCGTAAAATTTGTTAACGTGGACGGCAGTTGAGTGCGCTGCCCGGCCGAGAAAGACCAACAAAAACCCAAAACACAATTAGCAGTCAACGTTCAAGGCAATTCGATCTCAATTGCGGCTTTCAATTTCACACCCAACCGCCCCAAAAACAAAGCCTTGTAAATGCCAGCGGCAGGCCTAAGGAAACCCAGAAGCCACAAAGTCCCGCTGACCACCGCAGGACAAGGCCACAGATCCCCCCAAACAGTCCCCCGGGGCCAGGACATGCATATGCATAAATGTGGACAGAGCCCGGCGCCGTCAACGGCAGGCCCGTCAATATTTGCCCACAGTAAGGACGAAGGCAGGACAATTTACTTTTGGTGGGCAAACACCCGCTAAGGCAAATGCTCAATCATTTGGCCGGCCAGCCGGGCGGTTGCTTTTTTTGGTTCCCTAATTTGATGCATGTGGCAAATGTGTCAAAAGTTGTCAGACAGGCCATAAAAAATACATCAAACATCAGATGGGTTTTTTTTTTATGGTGACGCAGGTGAGCGTATCAAAAGGACTCTGGCAGGCAAAAAATAAAATATTCTTCTTTGCCAAGCAAAAATTTAAAGCGGAGTTCGATTGGCTGCGACTGCAAGGCTCATGTGCAGTCCTGTTCGTGACACGAAACAGGAAAATATATGACCAAACTTTTCACTACAAATCGCCTTTCAAAACAACAACAGCAAGAAGAAAAAGGAGCAGCAAGGAAGTCAGTTTGGGGCAGGAGATGGGCAACCAAAAAGGGGAAGAATTCTAAAAGGTTTTTATGAGTTTATCTTGGCTGAAGTTGGGGGAGAATTTTGGCAACAAAAAAGGACCACAAAAGATTATAAAATTGGTCAGGATCTTCTAAGCTTTGGGTTATTTTAAGAAGCCTCAAGATTGCTATAAACAACTTTGAATTAAATGGAAGCTTTGGGTTCCTTTAAGAAGCCTCAAGATTCCTATAAAGAACTTTGAATTCTATAAAGTAAATAATTTGAAATTCATATTTAATTCCTTCGATTTCAAGAACCTTATTCGCTCTCAGAATTGAAATGCTCGTTTCCATTCAGTGGCCCATCTGCCAAGTGTCCTGGCAGTTGCCACAAACTTTCTTTGCAGCAGCAACAACGACAACTGCCACGCCCACCACTTAGTGAATGTTGTTGGAAAAATTACCTTCGAGTTGGGCAAACAAAAGTTGCAAAAAAATCAAAAGAAAGAAAAGAAAACGAGTGGCGGCAACTAAAGTCAACTTTGTTGTTGCTGCCGACAAAAGTTTGCTGGAAATTTTCAAATCGAAACAACGAACACAAAAATCAAACAAAAAAAAACTTTAGCACTAAAAAATTGTTTGTTGGCTTTATTCACAAATAAATGGATATTTTTTTTGTATGACAAAAGATTTGAATTTGATTTGTGAAACCAGCCGCCCCCACAGGCAACTCTTTTTTGGTGTCCCGGGGGCGGCAATTGGCCGACTTAAAAAACTCGAAAACCAAACCATAAAAATCAATTAATCGCGACCCACACACAAACACACTGAGAGTCCAAGACGGGGCCACGGGGCAGGGGCAGGTGAGCCGGCCAGAGAGACCACCCAGGATAAAGTTAATACAAAGAAAAAAAAAAGAGGCAGAGGCAAAAATTCTTGGTAGCCCGGCCAGCCGACGGCTGCGAGGCTCCGCCTGATTTGCTTGACTGGTCGGACCGGCCAACCGACCGACCAACCGACCGACTTATTGTTAATGAATTCTGGCCTGGAGTCTGGCGAACGGAGGCCCGCCGGTCTGACGCATTTTTTGCATAAAGCGGAGCGCGGATTTTTTTGCGTTTGGTTTGTCAAGGTGTTTGGAGGGAAGATTTGACTTTTGAGAGAGCAGAAAGAGCTGATTTGGTGTCCCCTGGCACTTTGCATAATTCTCGGCCGGCTGATGTTGATGGATCATGATATCCAATTTAGCCGACTCGGGACTCTTTCCCCCACCCAACGAAAAAAAAGAAATCCAATTTGTGCACCTCACTCAAAGGCCAGAAAACAACAGCAAATTTGGGGGAACAGCGGGCGGGCTGGCTTCCTGCCTGGTCAGTTCCAGTTCGGGGGTCGTAAAACCGACAACACAACGCTAGTCAAGTTTAAAGGTCGCCCCCTCCCGGACCCACTCACTGAAAGCCGAACCGGCAAACCCAAACAAATGACCCAACCGGCCCCGCCCCACCCGACCCTGGGCTTCCAGTCCGCGGCCTACGTTTCTAATCAAAACCGAACGACGGCACAGACAAAGAGGCGGCCGGTGGGTGGTTGGGGCCGAGGATAAAATGTCAAAACAACTTTCTTTTTTTTACGACACGCAGCACGTAAAATCGCTTACCGAAGCCGGCAGCACAAATCCGGGCAGCCGAGGACGCCTAAGGACGGCTGAGCATTTCTAGGAGCACTTCAAAGCGGCCCGAGGATCTTTGGAAATCCTCTCGATTTGGTTGGGGGAGTTTTCTGGAAATCTGGCCGGGGCATCTTGAAGGACCAAAAAGACGTTCTTGAGAATGTTTAGGAAACTGCTTTGGGGAGTTTTTAGAAATCTGGCCGTATTTTTCACCCAACTGGCGCTTAAATAAGTTATTGAGAATCTTAAAGGACCAACAAATACTCTTGAGAATGCTTAGAAATATGTTTTGGGGAGTTTACTAAAAATCTGCCTGTTTTTTTCTTAGCTGATTTATTAAAGAGGTTCTTGAGAATCTTTCAATAGGAAGACGCTTCTTAAAGAACCGAAAGATGCTCTTGAGAGAGCTGAGAAATCTCTACTTATTCGGTTTAAGGAGTTTTCTGAAAATCTGGCTTGTTTTCTGGCCGATTTCTTTGGGTTATAAAGATTAGTTTATTGGTCGACTTTCAAAGGAAAATTAAAGTCTTTCGAAGCTTAAAAAGCGGCGAAATCTTCCCATTTCAGTTCGGGGAACTCATTTCAGGAGAATATTAGATCAGATTCTTGAATTGGCTTATTTCATTACTTAAATTATTTCTTTAATAAACATTCCTTTTCCCTTCGAGTTTTTAAAATGTAGCTGATTTTTTAGCTGATTTGTTGGCTTTTTTTGACCATTTATGTAAGCCGACTTTCGCGTTTTTTCATTCCACAGAAAGAAAAGAAAAGCTTTGAAGCCCTTTGAATCTTAAGATGCGGCAAAGTCTTTCCCACTTGGGGATAAGTAAAATCCAATTCTTGAAAGGACTATTTCTTATATTCCTTACATTTTATTTAATGTTTTCAGAGGTAATTGATAAATTTACTTTCCCTTTACCAATAAACCCAAAAAACATATCTCAAAAGTCCTTTAAAATCTACCCTTCAGTTTTATAAAACTCAGCTCTTTTTTGGCTGTTTTTTAGCTACTTTGTTAGCCTATTTTGGCCTTAAATTTCAAACAGCTTTGCCCTTTTCCATTCCCCCGAAATAAGCCATCAATTCAACCAACTCGACCGCCCCTCCCCCGTAGACTGCAGGCTCCTTTGTGTGCCTGCTCTTTGTGCTGTCTGTCCGTCTGCGCGTCTGTCTGGGGGAATGAAAAGTCCTGGCCCTGCCCAGGTTTATCAAGGTCATTAGAGGCAGAAGTTCGATGGGCCCGGCCCATCGAGAGCCCCGATAAAGGTGTGTGCCCAGCCCAGCAAAGTGGGCCGGCCGCACAATCGGCTAATTAGGCCGGCAAATCATCGGATGTGTGTGCGTGCGTGCGGAGGTCCTTTCAAGGATTTTGATTGAATTCAAATTCTTTTTGCTCGGCCTGGAACTTTTCGAGTAAGTTTTCCATAGAAATAAAGAGCAAAAATTCGAGCAATCAAGCAAGAAATTCAAAGAAAAATCAACTCGGAAAACTCGCTCGGCTTTTCAATTGAAATTGGAGTACCTGAGATGGGACACCGGGAGGGGTGCGGGGGTAAATCCTTAAAATGTCAAAAGATGAAGAACAAACGGAGGCGAACCAAAATCGGATCAATTTTCTCAAGGGTTGCAATCAGATTAATTAGAATTTCCCAAACCCTCGGCTGTTGTGGTTTTTCCAGCTCATCAAACAGACGTGAAAGAAAAGGGGGTGGGGTGGGGGGTAAAAGCCGACATTTAAAAAACTTGTAAGCGGCTTTGAAGAAAAGCATTTAAGCTGATTTCCCTGCCGGTCAACATTGGGTGGCCTGTGGGCGGTGGGCGTGGCCGTCAATTAATATCAATTCGTTGTCCATTAAGTCGCCCCCCACCCCCCGAAAAAACCCATAATGGCCAACAACAAGTGTGGAGTCCGTCTGTCGTCGTGTCGCGCGCATTTTCACGCCCCGACTAAGTGATGAGCTCAAGGAGCAGCATGTGGTCGCCACCCCCCCCCTCCCCCCTGGGGTTTATTTATACCCACTAAATGAATGGGTTCGTTTCGATCGGCCCGTCTGTCTGTCTGGCCGTCAATAATAATTTTCGATTGAGTTTTATTTGTTTTGGGGTTTGGTCACAGTTGTTGCCAACGCGCCGATGACAGCAACCAGGACGACGACGACGACGTCACCCCCACCAGGACATGTGACGCAATGTGTGTGGGTGTGTGTGAGTGGCATCTCAAGCAGGCAGCCCCTCAAAATAGTTTCCCTCTTAATGACACGCCAAGGCCAAGGGACACAGGGTGCTTCCGGTGGCCGCGCTATCGATAAATGCTAAACGGCCACTAATTATGCAGCGGCCGGCGTTGCCACTAATCAGCAATCAGTGTCAGTGCAAAAATAACGACATAAATAAATTTCAGGCCCACTTTAAATAGCAACGGGCAGAGGCGGCGCCGGAAGACCGGAAAAGGCAGCGGCCGAGCATAATGAGGCGGCCAGCGTGGCCGTCGAACTCTGATAAGGCAAACGGACAGACAGACAGCCCGGGCCATACATCAAAGCGACTCGGTCGGGGCAGGGGAAGAGAGCCGATGCATCGATTAAGTTAATGAAATTTCCAGGCAGTCAGGCAGCGCCGCCAACGTGTAAATTACAATAAGTACAGGGCAGTCAGGGGGCGGGGGGTTGAGTTTTCCCAGCAGCTAATGAGGTGTGACAATTAAGCAGCAAAATAAAAAAAAAAAAAACTTACTTGAGCCTCAAAAAAAGTTCAAGCGATGCAACGCCAATGGCACGGGGGGCGGGGGGTGCGGGGCTGGACTATCAGTGAAATTCCAGATAAGCGGAGGTCGCGCGTTTGGTGATAAGCGGTAAACTCGGCGTTTATGCTTCTTCTTCTTTCTCTTCCTCTTGTTGTCGTTGTTGTTGTTGCTGTGTGTGGGTTGGTGGGGGGGAAATCAACGTGCATAAATTTGGCATTCGATTTGAAACTGAGGGGCGTGGCGGGGTTGGGCCTGCCGCTGGCAACGCCTACGCGCAATTTTCCGGCTTTTTACACACACACACTCGCACACACACTTGCGGCGCTGGCAGATTCGCTTTCTCGTCAAGTTTTCTAGTTCGCCGTCGGCCGCTGCACTTGGCGGCTGCGTTGTTGTTTTTTTATGCAATTTGCCGACACCGATTCATTGGTTGTTGTTGTTTTTTTGTAATTTTTGTTTTTTCAATTTGACCGCATTTGTCGATTTTGGTTTTCTTGTTTTGTTGTTGGTGTGTTTGGCTCTCTTTTGCCTTTTGCTTTTGGCCAACTCGACGGCGACAATCACACACACACACACACACACGCGCACGCAAACAAACACAGAGAAACTCTCACACGCTCGCGAGTCGCGACGGACAAGCCCCAGTGCACTTGGGCGAGAGGAGGGGCGGCAGCGGCGGTGAAGAAGAAGAGACAATAAAAGCCGAAAAATTTGTTGTTGTTAAATTTAGCGAAATTTTTCGTAGCTTAACACGCGACCGTGATTTAATTTTGTTGCACGCACGTTCCGTACAATAGATTAAGCACACTTTTTTTATAATTATTATGAATTTGACGACACGGAAAAATTCAAATTCAACGCAAGCGAGAGGTATACTCACCCACACGTACAGAAACTGACTGAGAGGTTTGGAAATGTGCGTGCTTCTTCTTCGCATTTTCGTTGATTTTTGAGAGCACCACAGCACTGCCAGACTGCGAGGAATCGTCTATAAAAACAGAAAGAAAACAAATATTTTGCAGCGCAGAAAAATATAAATAAAAACATGGTTTCTATAATATGACGAGAGAAGATCATTTGACGAATGTAAGAATAAATGCAATAAGTTTGAACAGTGTGACCAGCTTTTATCAATACGCGCCTTAGATCTGGCAGCTCTGCCCAAACAGCTGTTGCATTCCAACACATGCTGCGTGCGCTTCGCTTGAAAAGAAAGTCTTATTAGTCCGACAACGCTAGGTGCCTTAAAAGCGCCCTAAATACTTAAATTTATTGTAATTTTTATGCATCAACACTGATAATATTTAAAATTTGTTTAATTTACACTTCTTTGTTTGGGTATTTACATATTTTTTGCTCTAGTTTGTTGAATGTGCAAGGTATTCAAAAGTCGTTGTGGCCTAGGCTGGCCCGGCATGTTTAGGTAATTCTGCGTAGACCGAACAGCCGGCGTGCCTGCTTTCTGATGATTTTCACAAGAAAAACGTTGAAATTATTCAACTACCGCCTGAAATGCCTAGCAGCCGCCCGAATACGAGACCGTCGCTACCTCCAAACCGCCACCGCCGGTGATGTGCCCGCCGTCGAAGTCAAATTCAGCAATGGGTAAGTTTCCCCCCGCCGCCTTGACCAGGACTCACGTTTCCCTTCCCTTGCAGCCGGAACATGACCATCAGCTCGGGCAAGCTGGCCCGCTTTGCCAACGGCACGGCCGTCTGCCAAATGGGCGACACGGCGGTGATGGTGACCGCCGTGGCCAAGCCCAAACCCACGCCCGGCCAGTCGTTCATGCCGCTGGTGGTGGACTACCGACTGAAGAACGCAGCCTCCGGGCGCATACCCATGAACTTTATGCGCCGCGAGCTCGGCCCCTCCGAGAAGGAGATCCTCTCCGCCCGCCTCATTGACCGCTCGCTGCGGCCGCTCTTCCCCAAAGATTACCGCACAGAAACTCAGCTCGTATGCAATATGCTGGCCATGGATGCGGTCCATGCGCCGGACGTACTGGCCATCAATGCGGCCTCCATGGCCCTGAGCCTGAGCGACATCCCCTGGCAAGGCCCCATCGGGGCTGTGAGGTGAGTGGAAGCCAAAGAAACGAAAGGTTTTTATCCTTTTTCTATATTTCAGGGTTGGCCTGTGTGATGGCGAAGTTTTGGTGAATCCCACGCGCCGCGAGCTGCAGAGTTCCCAGCTGGATTTGGTGGTCTCGGCCACCAAGCACAACCTGGTTGTGATGCTGGAGGGCAAGGGCAACGTGGTGCTGATGCAGGACCTGCTCAAGGCCATCAAGCAGGGCACTCGGGAGGCCCAGTTCGTGATCCAGGAGATCGAAAAGCTCCAACGCTCTTATGGCCGCCTTAAGCGCGAGGTGGACTCTCTGGCCACCGTGGAATCCGAGCTGGCCGAGGCCGTCAAGAGCATGTGCGAGATGCGCCTGCGCGAGATCTTCCAGGACGCCCAGCACGACAAAATCTCCCGCGACACGGCTGTGAATGAAGTCCGCGCCCACGTCATCGACAAGGTCTGGTCCTCCTACCCGGACACCGAGCCCAGCCTCATCGGCGAGGAGTTCAACAAAACCTGCCGCTCCATCTTCCGCGACTTAATCTTCGAGGAGAACCGCCGCTGCGACGGCCGCGACTACGACAGCCTGCGCCACATCGCCTGCCAGGTGGACCTGTACAAGCCGCTGCACGGGTCGGCGCTGTTCCAGCGCGGGCAGACGCAGGTGTTCTGCACGGTGAGCCTGGACTCGCAGGAGAGCGCCATGAAGCTGGACTCGCTGGCGGCCCTGGACAGCGGGCTGAAGGCCAAGAACTTCATGCTGCACTACGAATTCCCGCCGTACGCCACCGGGGAGGTGGGGCGGGTGGGCCCAGTGGGACGCCGGGAATTGGGCCATGGAGCTTTGGCTGAGCGCGCCTTGTTGCCCACTTTGCCTAGTGATTTTCCGTTCACCGTGCGGCTGACCTCGGAGGTGCTGGAGTCGAATGGCTCCAGCTCCATGGCCACGGTGTGTGGCGGCTCTTTGGCTCTGATGGATGCTGGGGTGCCGGTGAGTGCGTCGGCGGCCGGCGTGGCCATTGGATTGGTCACCAAGTTCGAGAACAATGACACGAAGCATCTGCAGGACTACCGCATCCTCACGGATATACTGGGGATCGAGGACTACATGGGCGACATGGACATGAAGGTGGCTGGCACGCGGAAAGGCTTCACTGCCATCCAGGCGGATCTGAAGATACCTGGGATTCCCCTGAAGGTGGTGATGGAGTCGCTGCAGAAGGCCAGCGAGGCCAAGTCCAAGATCCTGGACATCATGGGCGAGGCCATACGAGAGCCGCGCAAGTACCGCAAGGACTGCTGGCCGGTGAGCGAGCGGATCAGCGTGGAGCCCCACCAGCGGGCCCAGCTCATCGGCCCCAGCGGCCTGAACATGAAGCGCATTTACCTGGAAACGGGCACCAGTCTAACGGCAGCCGATGAGCTGGGCTTCAATGCCTTTGCCCCATCGCAGGCGGCCATGGACGAGGCCAAGGAGCTGATCGAGTCTTTTATGGTAAAGGATCGGGTGCCCGAGTTGGATTTCGGGGGAATCTACACGGCCAAAATCACGGAGCTCAGGGACACGGGAGTGATGGTGGTTTTGTATCCCAGCATGCCGCCGGCTCTGCTGCACAATTCGCAGCTGGACCAACGCAAGATTGCGCATCCTTCGGCCCTGGGACTGGAGGTGGGCCAGGAGCTGCAGGTGAAATACTTTGGCCGGGATCCGGTGTCTGGATTCATGCGGTTGTCGCGGAAAGTCCTGCAGGGCCCGGCGGTGGCGATACCGCGCAGTTTCAATAAAACTCCCGCCAGCGAGGAGTCCAACTCTTGAGAGAAATGTGTGTAAAAAGTTAGGAATTATGCAAATACAATTTTAAAATTACCGAAAAGTTTTAAATCGATCGTCCGGCTATCGATTTATTTGCAGCCGACGCTTCCATAGCTATCGGTTTTTTATATTCTTGTAGGGCAGGGTTGCCGACAAGCCGCGAGTTTGGCGCGAGGTGACAACATTTTTTTATTATTCTAACTTTTAACTAATTTTAAGCTTTCCAGCGCTGTGTGTGCTATAAAGTTAGAAATTTTGCATAAATAATTTTAAAACTTACAAGTTTCTGCTTTAAATTCGCTGAAAAACTCTAAAAGCGATCGTCATTTATCGTTTTATCGACTTTGGCGCGCAATTTAAATTTGGTAATTATGACAACATAAATTTATTTGTGCTAAGTTTTTCGACTAATTTAAAGCATTTCAGCGCTAAGAGCGCTTTGTAGAATTTTGGCATCCGATAGTTTTCCTTTAGAAAAATAGACCTTAAAACCTAAAATGGCCAGCCTGCAGAGAAACTGATCCTGTGCGCTGGGCGCGCAGTGGCTTTTCTCTCTCCCCTTCGTTCTTCAGATGATGACCCTGTAGTAGGAATCCGAAATGCTGTAGAGCGCCACTATAGACGTCTTTGTGTCCGTCAGATAGTCCACAATCTCTTCGTGTATCTCAGAAATATAGCGTCTGTATTTGGGAAATCTGTCCCCCAAAAAAACAACAAATTATAAATCAATGAAAAGGCTTTTTCTCACTTACCTTTCGGCCACGCAGTTGATTTCCATTTCAGTCTCTTTCCTGGCGATCTCGCGCGGGTTGATGGCCCCCACAATGGCATTCAGCACCGTCGGCGGCAGCTCCACCACCAGCACCACAAACGTCTCCTTCTTGATGAACTGCGACAGCGTCGAGCTCATCTGCTGGGCCACCTGATTCTCCAGCCGCCTTCTATAATTCGCCGTCAGCTTGTCGTGCGTCAGAAAAGTCACTTGCACGTTGGGCAAATGGCTCAGCGTGTTCTTCACATTCCCCGTGGACGTCGAGGTGCTCAGGTTGTTGTCGCCACGTCCGCCCACTCCGCCGCTTCCCGCGCTGCTCATATTCGACATTTGGCTCACGTAATCCTGGCTGGCTGCATTCCCGGCCTCGCTGCGCACAACTTTCTGTATAAAGTCCACCAGCTCGGTGAGGGTGAGGTGTCGCTCCTGGAACCTCTCCCGGTCGAAGGAGCGCACGCGCAGGGCTCCATTCTCGGCCACGAGGATCACATGCAGCGCCCCTAGGCGGGCCAGATCCTGGGCCTCATCGCCGCCGCCGCCGGTGGCTGCCTCGACAATCCCGCAGCGTATCCCGGAGGACCAAAGGAGCCGCATTATGTAGGTGACATCCTTGAAGGGCGGCCGCGTGCCGCACACGCAGATCCCGATGTCAATGGCCCGGCAGTCCTTGGCGTAGTCCAGGCCCACGGCCGCCACCAGCTTGTCCAGCGAGAAGGACATCCCAGCCCCGCTGATCACCCCTCGCGAGGGCAAGGCCGTGTTGAAGCTCTGGGCCTGTTTCTGGAACTCGTGGAGCATTGAATCGTAGCGCTCGCCCACGGCCAAGACGGAAGGATGCCCGGAGCGATTGGGCTTCAGGTCGGCTGTCATTTGCCAGACGATGCCGCCGCAGGCTGCCCGCTCGAAGCTGATGGGCAGGCCGGCCCAAATGTGAATGGGACACTAAAAAAAATCCATGAATAAAGTAGAGGATTTGGTGGTCGAGCTACTCACCATGACCCCCAGGCTGGAGGCCAGGCAGACGACCATTTCCAGCTCGCGCAGAGCCGAGCGGGCCAGCGAGGCTGCCTCGCCCTTGCCCCGCACCAAGGACTTCAGGGCCGAGTCGTCCACGCTGCTGCGGTAGCTCGTGAGCAGAAAAGTGGCCAGCAGCATGTCCATCAGCGTCTGGGCGGAGGTCCTGCTCTTCTCCATGATGACCGTCAAACTCGAGTGGAACTGGAACCGCGAAGTCCGCGACTCAATGAAGTCCAGGATATGCCCAAAAAGGACTCCATACTGGGCCTTCGGCACATTGCAGTAAATGAGAATGGCGCGCAGCAAATTCGTGTGGTTCATGCGAATGGTGATGTTCTTTTCCCGCAGCCGCGGCAGCTCGTTGGTGATCTCAAAGGCCAAGGCCAGGATCTCGGCATCCACCAGGTGGCTGCCCGGGGTCGGCGTGATTATGTCAAAGGAGCACTCGTAATTCTGCTTCGGATGGAAGTTGAACACGCGCTCCTCGCGGTACACGCGGTCCACGCAGTAGCGGCGTATGAAATTCACCCCGTTCATGGTCACATGGCGGGCGAATTGGGTGCGCAGGTCGCAGGGCAAAAGGACAACGCAGCCGGAATGGGTCATCAAATGGACAGCATTGCCGTGGGGATTCTGCTGGCGGGCGGAGTAGGGCGACAGCAGCGGCGAGTCCACCTCGATGGCTCCATGTTTGCGGAACAAATTCACCACTTTTCCCTTGACAAACTCAATCACTGGATTGAGGGAGACAATGTCGTCGATCACGATGGGAAGATTCCAGGATTTCATGGCCCGGCTGCTGCCCAGGTGGTAGGTGTGCTCGAGGACTTCGTCGCTCTCCTGCTGCAGGCAGCGGGCCACCAGATTCTTGTAGGCTTTGCTCTGCGGGTTGGCCAGGGCATGGCGCAGCATTTCCTGCAGCTCGTTGGCCTCCAGCTCGGCCGGCGGCACCAAATCGGAGACCAAGAGCTCCTCGGCCGTGGGCCTTTGGGCCGGGTCATGATCCAGCAGCCAGCGAAGGATCTAGCGGGGGAGACACAATTAGTTTGGAAGCTCATTTGATTCCTCCCACTCACCTTGATGGTCTTCTCGTATTTGTGGTCCAGGAGCAGGGTTTCTGGGATGGCTATGGCCGGGCTGCGCAGGGCCATGATGGTCTGGGCCCGCTCCATGCTGGTGTCGAAGGGCGGCTGGCACATTTCGAAGAGAATGATGCCCAAGGTAAACATGTCCACCTTCTGGTTGTAGACAGACTTCGAGGCATTCTCGGTGAGCTCAGGGGCCACATACAAAGTGGTGCCGACTTTGCCAGTGCCTGTGCCGTCCTCGTTGGAGGTGAGATGATTCGAAGGATGGGCAACGGGGCCCTCTGAATGCGACTGCAGGGCCAGGAAGCTGGTGGTGGCCAGGCCAAAGTCTCCGATCTTGATTTGGTCATGGGAGTCCAGGAAAATGTTCACCGGCTTCAGGTCCCTGTGGATGATGCCCTGCTGGTGGATGTGGGCCAAACCCTCGGCTATCTCGCGGAACAGCCGCCACAAGCGGTCCGAATTCTCGCACAAATTGTCATCGATGGCCGTCCTGAAAGAGGACACAAATGAGAATCAAGTAGCCCAGTTGTTTGGCTGCTGGTGGCTCACCGCAAAGTGCACTTCTCGCAGAACTCCATTTGGATGTACATCACCTGCATTTGGGGGCGTGGCGAGGCCTTGCGCTCCTCCTCCTCCTCGTCGCAGTCATCATAAACGGCCACCTTGCCGTCCGAGTCCACAAACTCAATGCCGTCGGAATCCGAGTCGTCGATGTTCGAGATTTCATAGCCATTCCAGAGATTTGAGGAACTTTCCGTCTCCTCAGCTGGCAGGCCCACCTTCGGTGACTTTGTGGGCTTTGTGCTTTCCTGGCTAAGCGACCAGCCGCCGCCTACGCCCTCGCCCGCCAGGCTGTCCATCTCCGCCAGGTCCGCATCGCTGACGCTTTCAATCCAACTGTTGAAATAGCGCACCACATTCTCGTGGTTCAGACGCGACAGCAGCTCCACCTCCCGGGTCATCTTCTTGTACAGCTGGCGGCTGCGGGCGGGCAGCGGAATCCGCTTGATTGCATACTCCCGGTTGTCCAGAATGTTGCGCACCTTCAGGACATCCCCAAAGGCTCCCTTGCCCAAGTACATGAGCACCTCGAACTCCGTGCGCAGCCGCGACTGGCTGAGGGCCAGCGTGGGTATGTTAAAAGGAACGACGGCATTGCCGTTGCCCTGGCGCTGGGCGGGGTGACGCGGCTGGTTAGGCGCCATGCCGGCGTCCACGAACAGCCGCAGGAACGGATGCTCCAGCAGCTCCGAGGCCGAAAGCGTGCGGTCCGAATTGCACCTGAAAAATGCAAATATTTAGCTTTTTTTATCGTCTCGGCCAACTCCACTCACTTGTCCACAAAGTCGCGCATCTCGTGGCTGTTGGTGGGCATCAAGCCCTCGATGAGGGCCCCCAAAGCAGGCAGATCCCCGCGCGTGCTGGCCTGGCCGCCGCCGCCTATCAGCTCCAGCAAATGCGGCACTAATGAGAAATCCGTGCAGCGAATATTCCCCGTGTTGTCCATGAACACTGTGCTGTCCAGCAAATGGCTGTGCGAGACGCCCTTGTTGTGCAAATAGACCAAAGCATCGAGGGCTCCACGCGCCACCATACGCGCCCCGTCCATGCACCAGCCCAGGGAGGAGGATATGCTAAACACGCTGGTTCCGAGGAGAAAGTCCTGGACCAGGTAAACCAACAATCCCTCCTTGCGTTTGATGCACAACACGCATTCGTACTGGATGAGGTTCTTGTGCTGGAGCTGGGCCAGCGCGGTGACCTGCTTCTCGATGGAGGCAATCACCTCGTCCACGCGGTGGTTCCCGGAGCACTTCATCTCGCCGGCCTGCCAGTGGCACTTGCCGCCGTTGCCGCAGGGCAGCTCCAGCTGCGAATACTTGATGTTCCACTCGGTAAGATAAAGCAATTGGCCGCTGTTGATGTCGATGCCCGTGTAGGCAATGAAGCCGCGCTGGGAGTGGCCTGGGAAAACCAAAGCATCAATTAATTTCGGTTAGGGAAAAGATCCTGAGACTCACCCAGGCAGCAGGCTCGTTTGACCTGCCGTCCGACTTTGTGGAAGTACAAGGTTTCGGTGTTGCGATGGTCCAGGCATTTGGTGGGGTAGATGTGGCCCCGGTAGTAGGGGGAGGAGCTCTCGGAGCTTTCGGAAGAGCTGGGATGGCGGTTGTTGGACTCGCTCATGCTTCTTCGTGGTTCGCCGCGGCGTTTGGCTTCGATTTTGAAGATTTCCTTGCGGCGCTCCACCTCGTCAATGAGATTTTGCCGCTGCTGGGTTTCCCTTTGCTTGAGCAGGTCCTGGAGTTCCTGTTCCTTCTTCTGCTTGGCCTGCAGCATTTCGTCATAGAAGGAGCCCTTGGGCGGCTTGTTGTGTTGCAGCAGAAATCCCTGCACGGTCTGGGCCAATTCGTAGATCATCACCTCCCCGCGGAGTTCCAGAGACTGCGACTGCAGCAGCTGGCGCAGGTCATCCAGCAATTGATCCGACATTCCCTTCGACTCCTCCAAATCGATCTTGGGGGCCCTGCAAACACACAAAGTTATTCCTGTTCGTTTGAAGCGAAACCAACACCTACAGTTTGGGGTATTTTGGCGGGCAGGTGATGCGCAGTTTGGTGCAAACGTAGGCCTGATCCCCGTTGGAGGAATCCCGCAGGGGGGTCAGCTTTATCCTTACATCTGTGGGCTTCCATTGGGCTGCGTTGGTGGCTGCGCTGCTCTGGGGCCGCAGATCTTCAACGTCAGTGCCGAAAATTGACTGTAAGCAAGCGGAAGAGACGCAGAGATAATTTTATCTCTTGGGCAAACATGTGTCTTTCGAAATCTGATTACCTTTATAACCTCCAACTCCTGTGTTTGTCTTTCGCGAAATGATTCTTTCGCTGCCATTTGGGGCACCAGTGTTTCATTAAATAGCAAATTCTGGACCGGGGGGGCTCGCTTTTTCGCGGGCTTTCGCTGGGGTATAGGCGATTTTTGTTGTTGTTTGTCTAGGTAGTTTACAGGTGTTGCGGCCGGTGGGCTTGTGGCATTGCTGCGCCAGCAGATGTTTTGTTTTTGACAACGTTCTGCATAACTTTGGCTAGCTTTCTTAGTCGGAAATTATGCGGAATTGAGCACTTTAAATGATGCGTGATGAAAAACTGCAACTTGTTGCACCTTTTCTTGCAAATTCTTAATTTTACTGCCGATTACAAAAACAGTTCATATCGATAGACGAAATTTGATAGCGATTACTTCTGAGAGAGGCGACAGCCCTAAATCCACAAATAAAC
>JBAMCP010000223.1:0-28668 GCA_037075105.1 Lissocephala sabroskyi
TACCGAACTCGGTAGGCAATAGTCGACTGGAAGGTTGGCAGCTTCTGTAATCACGCTTCTGTGAGGTCCGATTGTGGAATGTCCTGAGGCTGGGAATCACTGTGTAGTGACCAGCTCGTGTTGACGGCACGTCCGCACTAAGCTCGCCATCAATATGGGTGCCATGGAGGAGTCCAAGGCATTCAGGTTGGCTAAGGAGGGATGCACCGGGCCAGGGGTGAAAACCAGCAGCCAAGAGTTCCCGTGGTGAGCAGTAGTGGGATCGCGTACCGGAGTGAGGTGCCATTATCAGCCTTGCCAACATGGTTGGACCACAATCTTTTGCTGCCGATGACGAGGATCTTTTTTTTTTAATTCCAGGGGCTGAGGGGGATAATAAAATTGGGAGGCAGGCAGGCACTAAAGGAGGAAAAGAGAAAGAAAGAAAGGCAAAAATGTATTTAAAATTTTATGGAACGGATTTCTTTGCGTAGTTAAGTTATAAATCGAGCGGTTGAGCTTTTTCGATTCAGTTTATTTGGGAAAAAGCTTTCTAGATTAAGAATAAAGCTCTCTAGGCATTTGTGGGCTATCAGACAAAGCTTCATCGAATGCCCGGGTAGCTCAGTCGGTAGAGCATTGGACTTTTAATCCAAGGGTCCAGGGTTCAAGTCCCTGCTCGGGCGATTTATATTTTTTCCTGCCTGAATTTTTGGAGTGAGAAATATGGAAATATTTCGAAATATTTTTCCATAACCTGGCCGTCTGCTTTCGTTTTAACGAGCCCCAAACGAACTATGAGGCAAACTGTTGGCATAGAAAATCGCCCCCGGCAACAGAGCGTCTAATTAAACCCTCATGAAATTAGCACCTCCCCGACTATTTGCGTTTCCATTTTAAACAGAATTGTGTAAATACATCGAAATTTCTACACCGCTGCGCCCGGTAGCTGGGTAAACTTAAGTGCGGGAGAATTTTGACACACTTACAAAGACGGCCGGCAACCCAAGAAGAGGCCCAAATCCAAACCGTAACCCACTGGCGATGACAGGAAGGGGAGGCTGCTGGTCGAACTGGAAAGAAAAACGAATACATTTAATTAGCATTGATTACGACAAATCATCAAATTGACGCTGCCACCGAAAGCAGAGCACTCAGCCGGCCGGCCCGCAATGGGACAATGGGACAGGCTAGAAAGCCCGTATCCGTGGGCTTTGCCGCACAATAGACCCGTGTTAATGTCCAAAGTAAACGCAAATATTTATTAGATAGAAGCGAAGCGTTGGGCTCGAATGGACGGACGGATGAATGCATGGATGGAATTTGTAGGCTGCTTGTTTTATTTTTCCAAAAACTGTTCCATGTTGGAGAAATCGCTTATTCACACACACACCACACACACACACACGGGTGGTTTCGGCTGGTCGATTGGTCGGCCTGTTCTAGGGACCTTTACCTGTTGGCCGAGGGCCTCAGGTAGGCCGGCCAGGGGAAAAAAACTGACGGAAATGTGGGTCATAAATTCACAAAAAATGAAGGACATGAAAGGAAGACAGGCCGGTCCAGCTGGCGGGCGCCCACTGTGAGCACAGATTTTCCGCTTTCAAGGTGTGCGAATCTTTTTTAAGGTCCTTGAAGGTCGCAGAAATATTATCTCGGCTTCCTTTTCTCCAAAGTCCCCTGTTGAGCTTTAATTTCGCTGGCCAGGCAACAAATTCAACTCGTAATGAGCCGCATTAACCGTGGCCCCCAAAGGCCCCGCCCCAGCCCCCGCCACGCCCCTTGGCCGTGATCCTGACCACTCATTACAAACGTTTTAATTTTGTTGCCTTTTCCCTGGGCGTCCTCTCGAGAAGCAGCCTGATTAATGAGGCTTTAAATATCCACACTTTGATTTCATTCTGAAAACATGCGAAGCGTGCAACAAAGAAGAAGTTTCATTGACTCCAAGCCGGGCGAGAGTGTCAATGGACACACAAGGATACTCAGCATACATCACATGAGCCAGCCAAGGAGCCCCAGACCAGAGCAAGAGAGCAGAGCAGCCGCGAGGCGGGCAGCAAATGGAATCCACAAAAAAAGGAACCCTCAGCCTGGCTTCTCATTCGCTCTCGCTCTCTTCCAAGGTGTTGCGCGGACTATCGTGGAAAATAAAAGGACTATAAATAAATACACTGCTAGAAAAAAATCCAAAAAAAATCGAGGAGGGTTGCTAATAAAAATTGAAGGCAGAGAAGAACAAAATTAACAAGAATTTTATCTAGATCGAGGGGTAAGTTAAAGAACTATAAAACATATAGAGGTCTGGGAATTAATTTTTATACTGTGAGGATCTGGGAGGAATTAAAATAGAGCAGGAATTAAAAGAGAACTTGGAGTAGCCAGAAGAGAATTTCAATATGAGAAAGTTATTAGTTTCCTTAAATAAAAATTAATTAAATTCTATTACTCAACAAGGAAACTTAATACAATTTGTAGATTTTTTAAGGGCAACTAAAAATTCTTTAAAATATAATTTCTTGCATAACAAAACTTTAATCTGAAGAGTACAAGCCAAAAAATTAAGTTTGGTATTTAATACCAATGTCCGTATGCAGGAAATTAAGTCCTTAGTCGGATAAGGAAAAGCATAATTATATTTTGAGTTCAGATATCTCTGAAAAATTTGTTTAGTCTCTTTCTCATTTCCCGTAAATAATTCCCACAATGAAATGGAATTGGCCTTTTAATATCTTAACGAAAACGGCTTAGAATATTTATCGCCGTTAATTGATTTATTCTAAAATAAATTCCCAAGCCTTAAACTCTTTAAAATCATCGCAAAACCCTCAATATTAGTCTCCCTGTCGAAGCGACTTAAAAAGCCTTTTAATTGAATAGAAATAAATGGGAAATAAATGCCTAAAACTCTTAGAGATTTACAATCGGCCCAGCCAAGAAATCATATAGAATCTCTATAGGTTATATAGTATAAATCGGTGTGTTTGTGTGGGCATCAATTCCCAGCGAACTTTCATTGATAACCGCTCATCTAAAGCGGAGCTCGGGGGCCGCAGCCAAGATCTCGAACACTCAGACCACGTGAGTTTCCAAAACCGGGAATATAATACCCTCCCTCTCTCCCCCTCTCTCTTTCTCGGGCTTTCTGTCTCCCAGTGAGCCTGCCTCTCTGTGAGTTGCTCTTTTGATTCGCTGGGAGACCCACGATTTCTCACTCTCTCGCTCTCTCCGCCGGAATGGCTGTTATCATTTAAAAAAAAAAAACAAGTAAGCAAGAAGCTGTGGAGGAAAAACGACTGGCAAATACCCTGCAATTCAAATAATGAAAGGACTTATGTTTTTTCTGGAATATTTCTAAAGGTAAACAAATATTTTGGGGGAATCAAGGCGGCCGCCTTCAGGGACTTCTTACCCCTACAGAAATGAGGATAAGTGAGGAATCTTAAGTCATCATTTGTGAATTGAGTGAAGGACAGACAAGTCTAGATTGATTTCTGTAGGTTTTCCTATCTGTAATTTAAGGGAAATGTTACAAACATTCGCTGAAACTTTTAATACCCTTGTACCCTCGGTTACAGGGTATAAAAAGCCCCGTAGCCGCTGACGCTGCTGCTGCCGCTGCTGCTGGTGGTGCTGCTGCCGCCGCTGCCGTTGAGCGCTGAGTGGTGCGCTCTGGCCGAGGGTCGGTGTTGGCCGTGTCGGGCCAGTTGACTTCAGTTTGAAATTTGATGCCGAACGCAGCGGTGCGCCGGTTGCCGAGCAACGGACGGACGACGCAGCGTTGATGGACGAGGATGGCAGCGTTGCGATTGCTGCGCTGCGAAGGAGCAATTTCTGCAGGAATACAAACAGCTCCTCCTCCTTCCGCCCACCCACCAAGGCCCCCGCCCCCACTTCCTACCGCTGCTGCTGCTGACGACGACCGCTCAATTAACATGGCTGGCCGGGTCGAGGCACACAAACGCTGCCGTGTGTGTGTGTGTGTGAGTGTGCGAGTGTGTTGAAAGCTGAGTGTTAACCGTTTCTTTTTCCGTGGCGTTTGTTGCGTAAAACGGCAAACGGCAAATCGTGGCGGTCCAGCAAAATCCCCGTCCTTATCCCGTTCAACAGTCAGCGGGGGATTTTCCCGGCCAACCGATGAGGTGAGTTGAGAAAATATGAAAATTATAGAAAATTTTATTTAAATTTGCCTAAGCTGGGCAAATAAAGCTGCCGAGCTGCCGACTCGCTTCTACGCATGCCCAGGCACCCCGGACTCACCAGACCGCCGCCCCCTCCTCGCACGGCCTTCCGCCTGGCTTGCCCTCGTTTTGACTCGTCGACTTGCCTCTGCAATTGTGCGTGTGTTGGTGTCAGGCGTCCGGAAACGTGCAAAGTACCCAAGGCAGGGGATGAGACAGCGGCGGCGGCGGCGGCTGAGGCGCCTTTCATCCACTTTTCATTTGCGCAGAATTCACAGAGTCACCCCCGCCATTCTACCCCGCCCCTGCCCCTTACTACACTGCCTTGGAAAAGCTACAGACGACGACACCTCGTGCTATCAACAACACTAGCCAGGCTACTCAAGACACCCCCCGCCCCGCCAGCCCAGGAGCCACCCTGCGCAGCTACCCTGGCCGCCCAGGCTAGGCTGGCTGCCCTGGTTTTTTTTTTGCCACTTGTCCCGCCATTTAATGCATGGGTTAAATGGTATACCGAAATATTAGAAGAGCTCCCCGCCGCCCCGGCAGGCAGCCATCATCAACCTCATCATCATCCGAGCCAGGGGGACGGCTGGGCGGTGGGCAAACTTTTGGAAGTGTTAAGCTGCCTCCCCGGATCCGTGGCAGCCAAATTGCAACCCTGGCACGGGCACGGATCCGGGCGCAGCGGCTGCAGTTAATGGGCTCGCTGTCGCGGCTGCAGATCCCGAATGCAATGGTGTGCAATATGGCGCGACTGCCGCCCATTTTGATACTCTTTTTTGTGGTGTGCGTTTTGTTTTTTTTGGCTGGCTAAGGTCGCAGGACATTGCTGCGAGTGTCCTGCAGCTGTACCGCGCACACACACACAGATACACACCAATTACAATTATTGCGCTCGCCTGGTCGCCTGCCTGCCCGTCGTTCGGGGCTTATGTCTTGACTCCTGGGGACGTCGCCCCCCTCTCCCCTCCTGCACCGGCTTAATGTGTGGAAAATTGTCCAATTTCTCGCACTCTCGGCCCGTCAGCACTTCGCTCTTGACAACTCTTCTTTTTGGTTGCCTTTGAGCTGCGGATTTCATTTTTTCAAATGCAAATATTCGGAGTCCGAAAAAATCAGCGCTGGGTCATTTGGGGTTTTTTTTTTCATCTGGTTTTTTTATGGCTTTTTTATTCATTCAGCGACTGTCGTTTTCGTTTAATTGCCCGAATCGCCATCGTCAGGTTTTTGGCGCATTTCAAACTTCACATATTTTTCTTCCGTATGATCGGCATATCAGAAGCTCAGATCTACATAATTTTTTGGCCAGGATTTCGCTTTCGATTTCGTCTGAGCCTCAAGCCCCTTGCCAGTCAAACGGGCCGAGCGGCGATCTCATTCATGAATTGTCAGGTTTTTAAATATATTTTGTGGTTGCATTTGATTAACCCGAATTTGTCAACTTATGGACGAGTTTATGTTGCATTAAGTGGGTTAAGCGTTTTATGGGGGTTAGCGATGAAGGTGGAAGAGCCGCAGACTGCCAAGGGGTCACTTCGAGATCGTTTTAAATAGACATAACGAAAGATATCTTTGCGAGAGAGAGAGAGGGGAAGAAACTGGAGAACTTAAATGGGATAAAAGATAGAAGAGAGTGAAGAAGAGATCTTCTCAGAGAAATCTGAGAATTTTGTAGAGCTTTTATAAATCTTAAGAGCTTCTGAATGTTGAGGAAGAGAGAAAGAGAAAAAGATTTTATAAATAAGAGAAAGGAAGTGGTTAAAAGCGAAACTGTAAGAGATGGAGACTTTAGGAGATCTTCTGAGAGAAATCCTAGAACTTTGTAGAGCTTCTTTAAGTCTTAAAAGCTTCTCAAAGTCGTGAATGAGAGAAAGAGAGAATAATTTTATAAAATAGAGAGAGGGAGTGATTCGAAGCGAAACTGTAAGAGATGGAGACTTTAGGAGATCATCTCAGAGAAATCTGAGAATTTTGTAGAGAGAGAAAGAGTGAATGAGTATCTAAAGAGAGAGTTGGAAGAGGTTAGAAGCGAAACTGTAAGAGATAAAGAATTTAGGAGTAAAAAGAGAGATTTTTGGAGAGGAAATTGAAGAGCCTACGGATCATTTAAGGTCTTTAAGAATAGGTAAAGCCGATTTGACTTTCTAGTGCTTAAATTATTAGATTATAAAGAAGAACTTCAGCCTAAAAGCCTCGAAGATAAGCTCGAACCCAGAACGCCTTTTGTAGGGTCCCAGCCGGCATCCCTAAGAGCCTCCATCAGAGCCTTTCTTGGGGGTTGCCCAGCCAAGCTGTGCTTCCTTTTGCTTTTTATCCTTCCTTTTCACCTTGATCTCCTGTCCCGTTCGATGGTTGGAATTTCGTCCTCCCCACTTTAAATTTGCTACGCGCAATAAAAATTCGAAATAGCCGAGCCGAAACGCGCACGGCATTGGCAACTGCAATGGAAAAATCGAGTCGAGAAGGGAACAGCTTATGAAATGCATTCAAAGAAAGACCGACCGACGGGTGGGAAGGGGCGAATGAGCAAGCGAAAATTACCACTGGGTGGGTTGATTTTCTACCTCGAAGTGGTGCGGCTGCGGCTGCCCCGCCGCTGCTTTTTTCATTTGTTATCTCTGGCAAACTGTTGCAATGGCATATTTATTTGAATTTCATGCAAATTTGCGGGCCAAACGGCCGCACAGCTTGCATTTCTGTTCACCTCCACGACAAAGTAGAACGAAGGTTCCTCCCCTAACTGTCCGCCGTTGGAAAGTCAGTCGGATACAGTTCAGTTTGCAGGGAGTCAGTTCCTTCGGCTGCGGCTGATCCTTTTAGGCGGGCATTTTCAGCTATCGAACGGTTGGCTGGAGGGCCGGTCAGTTGGTCGATTGGTGGGCTATTTCTCATCCTGGGGCAAATAAATTAACGAAAAACCGAAAAAAAACGGAGGCGCGTACTTTGTAAACAATAAACAGGAACCGCTGGGACTAACCGGTTGGCTGGTTGGTCCGCGAGGCGAGAGATCAAAAAGCCGCAACTTGGCAGGTTGTCGTGAAAAATTTGTTGGCATGCCAAAGGTGAAGTTTCCAGGCCAAAAACTGTTTTGAAATTCTCTTCATGATTATTTCGCTTTTATTGGAGTGTGTGTGCGTGTGTTGGAGAGTCGGCTTCTCTTCGTTTCTACCTGCCACTCAATTATTCTTTTCTTTTCTGTTTTTTTTTGTGGCCAAGGGCCGCGTTTATTGCTCTTTCTGGACGACCCGGGAGTCGCGTTCTCGCGAACCACCAACACCACCAACCTGACCGGCAATAACGACGGCTGCAGAGGAACTCGCGGGCCACTGGCAACAACCTTGGCCTCGACTTCCCTTCACTGTGTGCGAGCGAGCCAGCGGGCCGGGCCGAGTGCTGGTTCCCAATCATTGCCAAGATGCAAACAAACAAATATGGTAGAAAGGCCACAGGCCCATCAAAGTACAGTGGGACAAGGGTCATTGAAAATTGCCCAGCCGACGGCCCGTCTCTCTTGGAATTCAAAGGCTAATGATTCGCATTTCCTTATCCACGAATTTCAACAGTCATGGAGTCTTTTGTTTGGCCACGGAGGTGGGGTTCTCTGACCTCTGCTGGTGGGTTACTTCCGCCAGAGAAAGGAGACTTTTTGTATTTCTGACTGCGAATTTTCTCTACTGGCTCTGAAGGAATTTTAAAAACAGAACTGAGTTTCTTATATAAGAAGCAAAGAAGATTGTGGGATTTTCTCTTCTCTAACCGAAGAAATCGAAATAGAATTCTATGCTCTAAATTCTTCAGGACTCTTTAGTTAAGCTTCCGATTTTGATTTCTTTTATAGGATATAGAAATCTGTCTCTCAGCTTCAACTTTCCCTTTCCTAAAGATGCACATAACCCCGACAATTTCAGCCTCGGATTTTCCGTCTTTCTATTTTATAATCTATTCTTTCTTGGCCTTCGATTCTTGGCTTTCACCTCAAGGCTTTTGAGACTTACCCCCCGGATAGGTCTTTGTATTGCCACCTGCGAGCAATTGGAATATTAATAACGCTTTGTTGTCTATTTGATAAGAATAAATAGAAACCTGAAGAACAAATTAAAACATTTGTATGTATCCAGCAGATACTTAAAGTCGGTTTGCTCGTCCGTCTGTCTGTTCGTTCGTCCGCCTCTATCGAGCAGTAAGTACATATTGAATTCGTTTTCCAGTTGCTATTCATCAATGACAACATCGCTGACAATATCAGTTAAATGAGCTAATGATGACCTAAATTCGCTTAAGTCCAGTTAGGCACTTTGCCCACAAACAAATTACGAATGCCGTCGCTGGTTTATTCCCGCCAAACTACACGTAATTTCAATTGAATTATAAAAAATATACAGCGGCAAAAAAAAAAAAAAACACTTCTAATGTTTTCCGCTGGTCATTTATCACCTTCAGCATTTGATATATTGGTCGGGGAGTATGGAACCCACAATTAGCGAGCAGGCAAATAAATTTTGAAAATTTAGGAAGTCCATTTCGATTATGAGACTTTCAGGAGTCCATCAATCGAGAACTCTGCTGGCAGATTGTTTTAGCAACTGTTTAAATAATTTTGGATTCAAAAGAATTGGGTTTTAGGATCGCTGAAGACAGTTGTTTATTTGTCTACCCAAATTTGTTAATTGCTCGCGAATCTTGGTTTGAAATGGGCTAATATAAATCTCAAATTGGAATAAATTTCTCGTTCTTCAAGCTTCTCTAAAGATTCCCCTTTTTTTATGATCTCTTTATTTTCTAAATTCAGAGACCTAGGAATAAAGTTCTCGAGGATATTTGAGTTCGTAGCTCCGTCTTTATACCCTTTAAGCTTAGTGATCTGTATTTTGTGAGTTTTATGAAATCGTTGAGCTGCTGTTTTTGTTCGGTTATGGAAAATTTGCCTCCCCCTGGGGAGTCGTAGACGGAAAGTGCTAACTCGTGACCACGTGAAATCAATTAGCGAAATCACAGTCGGCTAACGATAACACCAACTAAATGCCACAGAGGGAGAATCGGAGCCGGGATTGCATCATTTTCCGAGAGTCTATTTGCGATTTCGAATCTTGCAAAGCTCTGTTAATTCGATTCAAGGCCTCAAATTTAGAGCATCCAAAGTACGAACGACCGCAGTCACGGTGACTGCAAACCCAGGCACCGCCGCCGTCCAGCAGTCATTGTCCTAATGCACGCTCAGCCGCACGGGGTCTCCGGGCCAAACCACCACCACCAGCCACCAACATGGCTGGCTGGGCGCTCTCCCAGCTGCCTGGCTGTCCTGCGGCCTGCGTCGCGCCGTTGGTATGTGGATTTTGTGTATTTGGAGAGCGAGAAAAAGAGCACGGGGCTGTGCGCGCGCTAATCCAGAGCAGCCATTAAAGTGGCAGGCAAAAGGACAACAACTTCCACCACCGCCGCGGCGGCAGTCCTTGCCGCCGTGAGAGCGAGAGAGGCAGCGCGAGTGTGCGTGCCTGTGTGTGTGTGTGGGAAATTTTGGAAGGACCTCGGGGTGGGATGGCTTCGTTCTGCCTGCGTTTCCTTTGTTTACGCAAGATTTGTTGCCATTACGAACTTAATCTGGGGGTTTTAAAACGCCTACCCTCTGGGTCGAAGAAAGGCGAAGTCGGCAGCCGCGAGGAGGAGGGAAAAGGTTTTTGACTTTAGCGACTTAACTTTCAGCCCACGCCCAGGGATGTGGCTGCAGGGTTCCCGGGACTTGCCCAAAGATTTGCTAATTAATTGAAGCTGTTTTTTTTTGCCTTGCTCTTGCAGAAGGATGTCCTTGGCCGTCGCCATCAATTTGTTCCATATTTCAAAGACAGACCGGCCATCCCAGCAGGAAGGAATACCAGCCAGCCAGCCCCCCACTCGGCCATTAGTCAGCAGTATTAGTTCTGCTGATTCATCGACACATCGGCACACATCGGCCCTGGGAGCAGAGCAGGGCTTTGTGTAAAAAATAAATGTGGAACACTCGCACTTCCACATGAGCCAGCCAGCCCATCAACGGGGGCTGGGTAAGCCCGGGGGCTTACCGATTTGGCGCCAGCAGCGGCTGCCTAATCGAAGCCACGGTCTGGGGTCTTTGCCAGGCAAACAAATTAGCCTGAGTGCAAGAAACGCCGGCCCACGGCCGACAGGAGGGCAATTTGCCGAACTCACCAGGCTAAGCTCACTGGCGACATTTTGAGAAATGAGCTGATTGATTTCGACAACTGCGACAACGACTACAATTTCTAAGACCTTACAAGAAATCGAGAAACTCGACAAAAAAAATCCATCATTTCCCGTAATGAGTGGGTGAGTTTATTTTTTTTATCGTGCGCGGCAATGTCGGTGCCGGTGGCTCCCTAATCCGTGAGTAATCAATTAGATACATGGGAACCGAGAGCCGCGCTAAGAACCCGGCGAAGACACGGCAAATTATCAGAGCGCCGTATCTTATCGGAGGCCTCTTCCGATAACAAATAGACGTTCTGGTGTTTCTGTAAGTTGGCTTTGTATTTTCGGGGGCCTACTAATATTTTGTTTTCCACTCGCAGGTGAGCAGTCGCGGACTCCGGTTGGCCCACCATCCACCGCAGGATTTCGTGACCCAGCCGGGCGGCCAGGCACGTCAGGATGGCCAACAGCCGTCGGCATTACAATTACCCACGCCTCTTCTGGCTTCCGCCATCGTCATCTTTTTGGCTTGTAATTTATTTTATGGGTCACTTAATAACTTGAACCGCTTGGATTTGTGGAACTCCGACTCCCCCCGCGTCACGTGTGGCACGAGAAAATTAATTTGCCCATTCGCATGTAATTCTTTCAATTGCTCGACATGTTTAGGTTCCCGTGCGCGACGAACAAGCAATTTTAATATTTTTTATCGACCAACTTGACGGCAACATTCCGCTCTGTTCTACATCCACCCTGTAGATCCGAATTTGTTTTATTTTAGTTTTAAGGACAAATTCGGTTCTAGAGAGGTTTGTGTGGCTCAAAGTCCAACGAAGAAAAGAAACCCGCGCCAAAGTGTTAGTTCTTAAGATATTTTAAGTTTCTATGTTTGAATTTTACAGAATCCTGCCTACAACAATGGCCCATCATTAGCTTGTCGGTGGCTTTCATTCCAGGACATTTGGCACATTCGACAATTAAGGCAAATGCATTTCAATTGTCTTGGCCTTTGGGAAGCTTGTAAGCTGTCTGTCCACCTGCCGTCCGGCTTGGGCTATTCCGAAAATGCAGCCTTGAACAATTGAAATCACAATCCTGGCTATGGCCACCGGCCTTCCTTCGATTTATACGCCGTGTCGTTTGGAATTTACATTTCAAATTTCGCATACAAATTGCCATTTCGTAGAGAGTCTCCTGTGCATGTGTGTTTGGCATTTAGGTCAAATCGTCTGCCGATTCCTTGCCTCGTACGGATGCCACCCCGGACCCTGGCCACATGTGCGCAGTTTGCAAAAATGGCCGTGCATTTTGTGCAATTTGCATACGCCACTTGAATCACATCCGTCGCTTCATAATGTCCGCATCCCCGGCTCCCCGCCACCGAAATCCTGGCGGCTTTCGTGCGAGCAGTCTATATAGAAATAATGCCCACAACCTGACTGATGTGGGCGGACAAGCCACGGACCACAACACAACGGTTATTGGCGGCATTTGGTGTACATGACACGGCAAAATGGATGGCCACACTGAGGTGCTTCGAGGACTGAGCTCCGTCGTGTTAGCAACCGCACAACAACAACAACAAAAGCCTGGTATTTGCGGGGCGGCAAGGCGGCATTTTTGACACAAAAATACCCCAACCCACACGTAAATGAGACTCATCGGTTTCAGGCAGGCGTTTGATAAAATAATCACATCGAAAATTGAATTCTTTGTTTCTTTACTGATAAATAAACGAATAAGCTGATAAAGTTTTCTACACTTCTAACTGGGCGGGGGAAATGGGAATTTAAGCAGCTTTTTTGGGGGAGATTCAAATAACAAACAACCAAACGATTTTGATTATTTATTCAGGGGCTGATTGAACGAAAGATGACGAATAGGGGATTCAAATTGTTTGGCCTTGGCTTGAATTTCGGGCAAGTGGAATTGCAGACCATTGCCCGGTTTCTGAGTAGTAGCGAAAATTCGGAGTGAGTCTTTCAACGCTTGTTTCGTTTTGAAGTTGCTTACAATCAACTCCTTTGATTGAGTGTACTTAGCACGCTATGGTTCCGTCCAAATTCGGAGTATACTCCTAAAATTTGTTGGTTTTTAGGAATGCGATTTAGGTCCCACTTTTCAACCCACTGTGTGCTCGAAAAGAGAGCGAGACAAAAATAAAAGAGCGAGCAGCGCGACTACAGCGGATTTCGCGGGAGGTTTGTGTCTTGGCTAATCGGCGTGGAATTTGTGTGGAACTTGGGTAAGCCAGCGTCTTCCGAATTCACCACAGGAAAATACTGGTTTTCTTATACGGAAACCGAAAAAAAACCCAGCGGAACATTTTAAATTAAAAACAAAAATAATAATTTGTTACTATGGGAAAAAGAGTGCTTTGAATAGGAAAAATTTGAGTAAATTTCTTAGCCTCATTTGCCAGCTGGCCAACTCCTTATATTTGCCTTTTCTTGGATGACGCAGATGATGTCCATTTTGGGTGGCGTTCTGTTGGTTGGAGGGGGGGAATGGAGGGGCAGCCCGAGCCCGAAAGACAGTTGGTCGGTGCTGTGTGTGTGCAGTGCGAACATCTTGAAAACCTGTCAGTCAAATTTGATGAAGGTTTTTACACATTTCGTTTTCTTCTCTTGGCCGTTTCTGGCGGTTCTGCCTGGTTTGGCCGCCTTGGCCGGGTTCTGGTTATTTTTTTTATTTTCAGGGAACCAACCCACGTTTCATGGACTTAAACGCATTTTAAAATGGGCTGGCTGGGAATCATTTTTCTCGTTTAAGACGCTCAACTCGACACTTTAAACACCCTCCGGTTACATCCCTCAAAATGGCTGGCATCCCGAGACCCACATGCGTGTGGGTTGGCCATCCTTACGCGTGTCTCTGTGTGTATGGGTGAGGAGGAATTCATGTTGTCCTAAAATGGCCACTGGTGGCTGGAATTTCAATCTGATTTGAGTGTGATTCCAAGTCCAGTGACGACGTCTGTCACCCTGATCACCAGCCTAACGTAAATCTCCCCTCGGACTGACCCTGCTCTCAATGGGCTCTTAACGAATGGACTTTGGTCAAAACTCAAACTCTGATGAAATTAGTCAGTCCCCAGTTGCTCCACACCTCCCCGTTCATCCCGTTAATTACTTCGGAATATCAACACTTTGTCAAAGTGTCTCTTTCATTAAGGTGTGCGTGAGTGGGTGTGCGGTCCCTTTTAATTGTCAGTCGGATATGTGAGCAGGACAGTCGGGGGCTTTCAGTAGCTGCGTGTGAAATGGCCGATGATAATTACTTTCCATCGCTTGTATTATTCATGAAGTTGCCTGAGAGCTTTCGCTTCGCCTTGAATGAATTGGGGGCGCCAAAGTTAACCAGGGAGTGGCGGATGCCCGACTCGGTTCGATTTGATTAGGAAAACGAAGAAGCAGGTCATCTGGGAGCATTGAATATTAACTAACTTGGGACCAGCTTCTGATTGACTTTACTACTCTTTGAATTTAAGGGAAATGGGAGAAGGAATTGGGAATTCTGTAAGAGCCTAAGAGAAGGAACTCAAAGTTGTGAGAGATCTTTGGAGGTTCTCTTGAGACTCTTCAAGCTAAGATCATTGACAAAGAGCTTAGGGTTCTGCAGTTCTTTTATAGGTGGAATATATGTATGTTTCCTTTCCTAGGCTTTGAGGCTTGTCAAATTTTCCGAGGCTTTTACTTTGAAGAGAATTTTAGAGAGAGAAGTCTAAGCTAATTTCAGCCTTAGGAGAAGGTAGGCTTACTATTCTATTGAATTCTATTAAATTCTTGAATGAAACTTTAAAGGGAGAACAAATTTGGAAGAGAACCTCTAAGAAGAACTTTTCCTATAGCTTTAGAGAGTGAAAGATCTAGAAAATTTCCTAGCTTCTAGTGTAGATATTGGTTGAGTGGTTTGAAGACGAAATGTCAAACTTACGAACTTAAGAAGCATAGAGTAAAACTATTTCCTGTTCTGACAACCGCAATCCTTCACATAAGCAATACAAATAGTTCAGAGCTTCCCAAAGCAACCTAATAACCATGAGAAATCCTTAAAGATTCTTTCAATCTCTATAAGTGGGAGGTTTTGCGTTGTAGAAGAACTCGTGCTTTGCTTGGTCGGCGAGTTGAAAACTCACTTTACGCAAAATTGGATCGAATCGACGGCAGTGCCGCTGGGCGGTCGGTCCGTCCCCGTGGCCAGGCTGTCGTCCTGCCAGCCGCAAAAATAGAATAGAAAAGATGAAGACGAGGCGGATTATGTGCCCAAGTGTAACTAAAGAGAATAAGGGCGAAAAATCAACGAATCATTAATCAATCCTTTCATGATGTGACGCGGTGCGTGTCCTTTTATGTGTCAAAAAAGTGGAAAGAAGCAGAGCCGCAGAGGCACGGGAAAAAAAAGAAAATGGGGGAAAAACGAAAATACAAACGCACTCACACTTTCCACCGCACTCACACGCACGCAGGGCGAAAGCGAAAAGCGAGAGAAAAATAAACAAAATTTCTTTTTCGCAGGAGTTTGACAGACCGGGCGACAGATACCCAGGACACCCGCCGACAGCCAGGCAGCCGGCCCAAAGTGGATGAAAACAAAAAAAACACCCAAGATTTTGATGGGCATAAAAAGAAAGCCGAGTGAAAATAAAAATGGCGACAGAAGGATGCGCCTACATTTACATTTCAGCCCCCTCAGCGCGTTGATTAGCCAGCCGCGGGGGGACACACGCCACTGACAGGAGACCGTCGTCTGATAAGAAAAGAAATTAAAAAAAAAACCTGCGACTTCACTTGTCTGTCAACTTGGTGGTCCCTTCGGCTAAGGGGCAGCCCTGGATGAGTTATGGTCGCCTGCCCCCACTAGATTCCCCACAGATACCAGCCGACCGACAGACAGGCCAAGCCAGCGTCTGTCAGGGCGGCAGATGCAGCTCTTTTGTCCGGCAATTGCAATGGCTATCAGCGTGCGTGGGTCCGGCGGAAAAGTCTTTCTACGCACATCACGTCGCGGCAGATAGAGAAAAGTGACAGTCGTTGCCGGAACCCAAGAAATGCTAGGAAAATCAAACAGTTGCAGTCGCCGTAGTTGCAGATATGCAGAGACAGAGGCGGCAGAGGCATCAGGTCGAGGGACCGACCGACCGACTGAAGAGACCTACACCAATGCGTGAATATGGAGCAGAGATCATTAATAATGCGAAAGACGATGAGACCGAGGATGCTGGTGGGAGAAACAGAGAGAGAGACTCGGACCGGCCGGGGTCCCTGTCCCGATTTATCTGACACTTTGGGTATTGAAAAGTTCGTAGTCTTCTGGGCCGGGGAATTTTTGTTTTTCCCTCGAATTGATCATTTGTTTTCTTCGTTTTTCGGACTGCACGACATGACTGAATTCGAAATGCACTTATGCAAGTTCCTGCCCCCTGCGAGCCGGGTCCGAATCCACCACCAGACTTTGGGAACAATAAAGAAAAGCCGAACGATTCGATATGCCGGCTTGTGGCCTTATTTTTTGTCTTCTACCCGATGCTTCTACTTAATTGCCACGATCTGGGAGTAATTGAGTTGTTGCCAAGACTTTTTCATTTCCTGTTGCGTCAAGAGATTTCCTGCCCTGCCTGAAAATTAGAAACTCCCAAAAAAAGAAGAGCAAATGGAAATTCACACCGCAAACGGGAAAGGGATGCCAGTTCTTTAAAAATATATATCTTTTGATAAGTAAAATAACGAAAAACTATAAAGAAGGGACTAAGGACAGTGATCTTGAATTCTTCCGCTTTTTGTGGATCCTCTAAGTCACCTTATGAAGACATGAACGGAGTGAGGATGAAGCTGGAGAATTGAAGACGAAATCTTGAATTTCTGCAAATGAATTTGGATTTTTTTAAAGGCTTATTTACATTTTACGGAGGAAGGAAGTTCAGAGGATATTACAGGAATTACTTTTCGGTAAATCTTCGAATTCTTTTAGGATTTTAAGGCCGCCAAACTCAGCAACCCAGAAATAGTTGATTCCAAACTTCAGCTATACTTTCCAATCCAAGATTCTTATCCTCCAAGCCCCATTAAACCTTTTAGAATTTATTTAAAACCTCTCTAAATAATATTGATATTGATCGTTTTAGCCGCTCCCATTTCGAGTGCTTTTGGGAGCGTCTTTATGGCTTTTCTAAATGTTTTAAAAATCACTTTAAGTTCCGTAATTCTCCTCTTGATTTGCTGGATTAAATTTTGCATAATGGGGAATTCCGTGGGGCGTGGCTGGCAGCCAAAACTATTAGGCAACCGGGCAGCTAGCAAAAAATCAAAACGACCACACTAATTGCTCGAGTCGGCTATCAAAATAATGGAAATTCTAAGTTACCTCATGCAACTCGAGTGTTCCGTGCTCCACTCGATTGCCGTCCATTAATTAAGCCGAGAGAGCGATGTGAGACTTAAGATCTGAACACGGTGCTTAGCGATTATGACAAGAAATTAAGTAAAGGAAAACAAATGAAAATGAATTGCTTAATTGCGAATTGCAGTCGAGGTGGCGGCAGGGCCAGCGAATTTTATGTAACTGAGGCGATGAAAATCGAAATGAGCAGGGCGGTGAGCTGATGGGGGCGGGGGAAAACCCTGCACACATGCAGTCAATTAAAAAAACATTTATTAACCGAGCCACTGCACAAAGCTGTTAACAAAGCCATTTGGCCATTCAAGCCAAATGGAAACGTTCTCGAAAAAGGTCTCTTAGGTGCCCCGCCGGGGAAGGGAGCAGAGCGGCGGGTCGGGCAGGTTGGGGACCTCAATGCAGTCAGCCCGCTCGTTGGCCAAACAGAAAGGCCGTAATTGATGGTCGGGCGTACGATAGTGGCCAGGACACACACACACGCACACACATCATTCCCACACCCGGCAGAGACAGCAATGCAGTGCCCGGTGCCCGGTCCCCTGGTCCGCGATGCTGGAGGAGCAGCCCACATGCAACTCGCTGGCCAGGCCGCTTATGCTCCCTCCTGTGGGCCGATTTCATGCATGGAACTTGGCCAGTCGGCGGTTGGTCTGGCCGGGTGAGTCCCTCCCGGGCTATACATAGTAAATTCGAATTGAATTTTGGCGGCGCGTTCATTAATCATTATTTCAATCATGAAACAAATGTGCTCTTGGTGCTGACTGTTTGTTGCTGTTGCTGTTGTTGGCGGTGCTGCTGGGGCTTTGTTTTCGTTGGTCTCTTGCCCCGCCTCGATTCCCCTTGGCGGCTCTCAGGCCCGGGCCGGAGCTCTGCTGGCGATTCGCTTCAAAGATTGATAATCTCTCGGATATCTTTAAATTTAATTAGTCACATTCATAACAGACCGGCCAACAGACCGCCAGCTTCATGCTCCTCCCCCTGCCGCTTTGGCTCTCCGGCTGCCTGCTGACTGCCTTCTGCCTGGCCAAATTACATGTTACAGCCAACGCTCTTGGCCAACACACACTCCGCATGGGCCCCACAACTCACACACACTGATTACAAGACTCCAAGGCACCAGCGGCTCTCCTGGCCCAGCTGGCTTTGTGTGAGAAAGTGCGTTCTGTTGGCCAAGTTGGTGGACGGTTGGTTGGTAACGTTTAGGGTTCAATTTTCAGGCCCTTTAATGGGAAATCGCCGTTTGTTACTAATTATGATTGACACCGACGTAATTGGAAATTC
This sequence comes from Lissocephala sabroskyi, assembly GCA_037075105.1. Classification (NCBI taxonomy): domain Eukaryota; kingdom Metazoa; phylum Arthropoda; class Insecta; order Diptera; family Drosophilidae; genus Lissocephala; species Lissocephala sabroskyi. Next base: position 18,024 of record JBAMCP010000223.1, read on the forward strand.
GAGCTCAGAGCTTTTTCGGCGGTCTTCAAATAGTTTCACCAAATTACAGGGCACCAAGCGCAGCTTTCTTTTGATGGACAAGCGCTTGCCCAGAAGGTGGAATCCACCAACCAAAAACAGGGCTTGAACTAACTTAAAAGAGGAGGAACAACAAAGCCGTCTTGGCGCGATTACGAGGGTATCCAGTGGGAAGCTTCTAAGCGATTCTTTCGGGGGAACTGGGAACTCAAAGCCGCGAAGGTGTGAACAGGCAGACAAGCAGGATTTCCTTGATATTCCCACTGATCGAAGAAGAACTCATGGTAGTCATTCCTTTAGCAAAAACTACGAGGAATTAGGATAGCTGTCGATCCGATTGACGGGATTTTAAGGGAGAGATAATTCAAAGATACAATCAACTGATCTCAGAGAATGACAAAGTCCCTCTTCTGGTCAAAACTTAAGACTTTTTTAAAGTCCCATAAGCTGTTCTAATTTCGAGAAAAAACCAAGCTCCGCAAATTGCAAACTCCGTCTAATTTCGCTTTCAGATTCATATTATATTCTCCTAAGCTTGAAGTCTTTCATTTCTATTATTAGCCCCGAATGTCTTGAAAACAAAAACCCCTCTTCCCCCTTGAGAAATTTCCATGGGATTCTTGAGTGGCGAGGTGAGAAGGAGAAAACCTAAACTGTGACCATCATTAGGCATCATTTGGTGGAGATTTCCTAAATTTCGGCTAATGCCCGGCAATTACGAACACATTTTAACCAATTGACGGTGACCATTTGGCCCCAAGCCTTTCGGTCCGCATGCAACCCGGCCAGCCGGCCAAGTTAGTCAGGTTAGCCTTCATTAGTTGGCCTGCACGCCATTCGAAAGACTTGTGGGTTCCCCCTCTTGGTTTGCTGTAAAATGAAACCGATCCGAGATAATCTGTCATGGGTAATGGGCCCCTGTCCCCCTCCACAGCTGCCCATGGTGGCGGCTTCTGGACGAAGAAGATTTAAGCCCTCGAGCGCGGCCGGGTCATTTAAGTCTCATGTGTAATTATTCAGTGTAAATTTCGTTAAACTCTCGTCACAGTTTGCCAAAGAGCTGGCCCCCTTCGTAGGCCCGATTTCAAAGCTAATATGACAGGTACAGAAAAAGAAGACGAGACCCTGCCGCCCCGAACCAGTCGAGGGTCGAGTGATAAATGAAGAATCGTAGTCCAAATTTAATTGGTGGTCGCAACTTCGTCTGTCGGTTGGCCCGGTAACTTTCGATTCAAATTTAATGGCCACGAAAGTCACACGGAGTTGGCCATCTCTCGAGAGCTTTAATCGCGAATGTCAATCATTAATCACTCAATCAATCAAAGGCCTGAATGACTCCCACCCTCGGTCTTCCCTATGCAGATTGCCAGATTCCTTAACCGTCTCTCCCAGCTGGCAGGGCTCAGCTAATCAGCAGAGCACCTCCTATGCTCAATCTCACTTGTCAACATGTCGTTTACACAATTTCCATTGCAGATTGATTGGCATGGCGGGTGGTGTGGGTGGATAAAGAACAGGAGTAGGTCCTCCCACAGTTCTGGGATTCTTAATTTATAAAAAATTGAATAGCAAAAAACTCACCGAGTTTGTTGGGAGACTGGCAGGCCATCTGGAAAGAAAAGAATGACGACATTAGAAATGACTTCTACAGTTTCTTATTAATAAATAAATCTGTAGTATTACAAGCTCTCCAGATGCCAGGTAATCGGATATTTTCTATGCATAATTTGGTGATGTTTATGAGCTCCCCGGGAAACAAAGAAAAAATATGAACTTTCGGTTGTTCTCTCGAGTTTCTTTATTGATATTAAAACTTTTTGATGGCTGGCTTAAAGCCAAGAAACAAGAAGAGAAAAACAAGCCAACTTAGAAGCTGAAATCGAAACACAGACACGGCCCAAGGGGGCAGGGCGGTTTTGGGGACTTTGGAGCTCCTCACGACAGGCAGCAGGGCACATTATGTGCCCCGCCAGAAGACCATTAATCACATTTGTGTTGTGCAGCAAGTGAACTTCCTTTTGGCTTGGTCTGGGGGCCGTCAGTCGCAACTGATTGTGGGGACGGAATTTGGGATTTGGAACTCAAAATGCTGGGCAAACAACAAACAAGACGCCCAGCTCCCTTCACCCCCAGAGACACCACTCACTTCCCTGAGAATTCCTGGCAGTCGCAACTACCAAAAAGAAAGTTTCAAGGGTTTGGAAGCTCTCAGGTTGTCCGGCTAGTGGATTTGCCGGGTCAGTCAAAGGGCAGTGAATATACGGAAAGAAAATGCAGTGGAATTGCTGGAGGACAATGGACGATGTCTGGGGCTTCCCGTTCCCTGGCCATGAGGACTTTAAAGACTGCTGAATTTCAAGGGAAATTTGGCTGAAGAAACCGAGAAGTTTTCTCCAGTCCAGAAATGCAGTTGAGGAATAAAAAAAGTGAGAAGTTTTGGGAAACTCAGCTGCCAATTTCTTACTGGCTTTCTGCTAAAGCTTAAAGACTTTGTAGACTAGATTCTTTTCCTATTCAAGTCTTCATTCTCAGGAGCCTTGAGCTTGCCGATAGCCTTTAATTTTGTAGAAGACTTTTAAAGGTTTTTCTCAAAATTATGAGACTTTGCTGTCCCCTGAGAATCTTTTCTTCAACTCCTTTTCCCCATTGTTTTTGAAGGAGTTGTAAGCCAAGTTAAGACCGCAAGTCACTGGAGGGAGTTTACCTTTTAAGCCTCCGAACTTAAGTGGCCAAAATGGGTTTTAATGGTGTTTTGATGGCCCCCATCAAATTCGTATCAACTGGAAGTCGATTAATTAGTCGAGTGGTCGGTCGGGCGGTCGGTTGGCTGGGCGGGCGCGATGAGCCGCCAAACCGAAAGAGAGTACAGCACGTGTGTTTGGGCCATTCAATTAATCGGCAATTAGGCCGGCAACAGATTCATAACTCACGACACATGGCAAACGCGTGACAACCAAAAAAAAAAGAGCAAAACAAAAAAAATCACTTACATTCGAATTGCCAAACGAGAGGAGAAGAAACTGCGAGAAATCCCAGATAAATTACAGAAAGGAAATGGAAAATTGAAAGAGTCTAAATATTGAACCCCCCAAAAATATGGATGGAATATTAAAGCGTGAAATGCACGACCTTCTATATTTTCTATCGATTTTCCATGTGGGTATTTTCCTTATTTGAATATTTGCATGTCATCCTCATCAGTTGCCGGCAACAATAACAAGCAGCAAGCGCGGTAGTGATGATAACAACAGCAACAACAACCACAACAATAACACCATCGACAGCAGCAACAGAAACAACTACGACGATATAATGAAAAATTAACATTACGGCAAGTGCGGCTGCGGCTGCGGCCGGGGGAAATTCTGCAAGTCAGCCCGACGACTGTCGGCCGCAAATGGAAAAAGCCAAGTCAAGAAATCAGCGCCAGGCAACAACAACCCGTGCAAATAAAGAAAGCGTCTGTCCTCAGTCTGTCCACCGTCTGTCCTTCGTCTGTATCCCGTCTCCCCAACCGTGGAAGTGTTGAAAATGCCCGACGATCGATTGTACGAAATATCAGCCACTGCAATTGTCCGGTAGTACGCAAAATTTTGGCGAAAAAAATGAATGGGCCGCTGTTTTCGGTCGGCGACTCTCGCAATTCATACACGAGAGAGATGAAATGATGAATGAGAGGGAGATCGATGAAAGGGGGCGGGGCTGAGTGCTGAGTGTGCGCCATGACTGTGGCTACAAACACACACCAAGCTGCCACACAGTACAGTCGGCTCTCGAATAAAGAGACAAGAGTTCGAGGAAGAATTTTAAGAAACATTTTGGGAATTGTTTTTCAGAGAAAGAATGATCAAAATTGAGTTTAAAAATTCCTATAAAAACAATAAGATCCTCTTGAGAATCTTCGAAATGTTTAAAGAGTTTCGAAAAAAGAATTATGAAGAAATTTTAAGAATTATAAGGAACCTTTTACCTGGAACCTGGAACCAGGAACCTGAATAGTTTTTAAATTACTTTTAAAATTTAGAATTGAGACATTTAACGTTTTAAAAGTATGGATATTATGTTTAGAAATAAGAGGGATAAAATATAATATTATCTATGAATTGTTTCTATTTGTTGTTCCTTGTCCTCCTAAGGTTCATTCTTTTTAGCTTTAGTTTTAAATCTATTTATTTTTTAAAGATTTGCAAATGAATTTATAGTTTGAAAAGGAGATTAATCAATTTTGTTGGTCTTTTCAAAGACCAAATTATATCCCAAAAGAAGTTTAAAAATCCCAACAGCCACGGAATTTTTTTAAGCCGCTATTTCTGGCCCTCACTGTAGCCCCGTCCACCCTCACTGAATGGGTGTGCCCTGGCATTGTTGCCGTCTCTTTTCGACAAACCCTCGGTACTCTTCCCACACACACTCGCACACACACACACACCCGGAGAATCAGCCGCTTTGGTGGTGGAAAAATGGCGTGCCGAACGTTTCCCTCCTCCGGCGGACATGGCTACCCAAACCCAAAGACTCCCGACCGACTGTGGGCCGTCCCACCAAGCCGACTGTGCGTGTGTGTGGAACCAGTAAATCGAGTTCTCGACAGTGAGTGACGTCGGCTCCGAACTGCAATGGCGGGGCAGAGCGCGGCGTCGGCGAACGAGGCACGGCGCAGACGCAAACGAGGCAGCCGACGGACGGAGAGGCAGCCGCGGCAGCGGCAGCAAAAAAAAAAAAACAGGTTCGTTTGCGCTCACAGCTCGACGGCTCGGACACAACAAAAGAACGGCTCGAATGGAACGGTTCATGTTCGTGAGTGAGACGCGTTTTCGGTTGCTTTTCCCAGAGACTCTTCGATTGAACGGCCCCGTAAATGTCGTTTGAGGAAAATTGAAAATACGAAACGCTAAAATTTCGTGGCGGCGAGAAACCCAAGTGAAAATCGCGCAATTTGTGTGGTGTGAAAAGATCCAAAGAAAAATCCCAAATTCTCAGTGTGAAACAAAGTTCAAAACGCGCCCAAGGTTGGCAAAAATGCTGCCCGATTACGAGCAGAGCCCCCCGCGGTGTCAATAAGCAATCCAAGCAAATCGAAGATCGATTCGTGATCGCCGCGTTTACCGCCCCGCATCGAATCCGCAAGGTCGCCCCCCACGAGAGTCCGTTTTATGTTCACTCATCCACGGCCCAGCGGCAGCAGCAGAGACTTCCACAGATCCAGCGAGAGCTGCCACTATGAGCTCATTCCTCATGGGTTATCCACATGCCCCGCATCATGTCCAGAGTCCCATGTCCATGGGCAATGGATTGGATCCCAAATTCCCGCCGGTAGCCGATGATTATCACCATTACAATGGCCACTACTCGATGACCGCCTCCACGGGGCACATGGCCACCGTCGGCGGCGGCAGTGGCGGCGGTGCCAACGGCGGCGGCTCTGTCGGCCTCACCGGCGGAGCCATGGCAGCCGCCCATCACCCGCACGCCACGCATCCGGCGGATATGGTCAATGATTACATGGCCGCCGCCGCCCACCACACCACTCACTCGCATTCGCATTCGCACTCGCACCCGCACTCCCATCACCACGGCAATGGAGCCCTGGCCGGCCACCATCACCACCAGAACTCTGGCTATACGAATTACGCGGCCACGCCGACGCATCACCATCCGCACCAGAGCCTGGGCTATTATGGCCATCATGCGGCCGCGGCTGCTGCGGCGGCTGTGCATCATGCCCCGGAGTACATCTCCGCCGGGGCAGTGCATGCCGAGGCGGTGGGCAGTGGCGGCGGCGGCGGCTACGGGCCGTCGGTGAGCGTGGGCAATGGCGGCAACGGTGGTGCCGTGGCAGCGGCTGCCGTGGCCAATTCAAATGGCTATTATGGTGGCTATTACGGCACGAATGGCAGCGTGGGGAGCACGCATTCCCAGGGCCACTCGCCGCACTCCCAGATGATGGACCTGCCCCTGCAATGCACGTCCACGGAACCGCCAACCAACACAGCCCTGGGCCTCCAGGAGTTGGGTAGGAAAAAAGCACTTGGACTTTTTGTGGAACGTATTCGAGTTGTGCTTCGTTTGCTTTCCAGGTCTGAAGCTCGAGAAGCGCATCGAAGAAGCTGTACCTGCCGGCCAGCAGCTCCAGGAACTGGGCATGCGACTCCGCTGTGATGACATGGGCTCCGAGAATGTAAGTAGCTTTAAATCTTTCAAGACAACTCTGTTTGATGGCTGGATTTTGGTTGCAGGATGATATGTCTGAGGAGGATCGTCTGATGCTTGATCGATCGCCTGACGAGCTCGGCTCCAATGGCAACGACGACGATCTGGGTGACTCAGACAGCGACGATGACCTGATGGCCGAAACCACCGACGGTGAACGCATCATTTACCCTTGGATGAAGAAGATCCATGTAGCGGGCGTTGGTGAGTACTCCCCCCCAGAAAATACCCTGGGCATGCTAATTAAATTATTTCGCTGACAACACCCTCGACTTGATGTTCCTGTAGGAGTTTGCTTGTTTCGCAAACGACCCGAAAAAAAAAACTGCGCCTCTTTTGCGCCTCATTAATCAACTTCATAAGTGACACGCCTCGTGGTGATGGCTCCGTTTTTTTGTTTCTGCTCTCGAAAGTTTGAGTGGCAAATGCGCCTGGCGAGTGACATTTTCATAAACGGAGCGTCATATGAAGTCGGGGATCTTTCGCCACTTGAGGTGCTGGAGGAGACCAAAAAGCGGCGGGAATTCTCTCAGCTTGACGGGCAGATTAAAGACGGAAATGGAGAATTTTAAGGGCAGAAGTGGAGTTCTTTTCACAGACTTAAAAACGGACTAAAGATAGGAGAAAAATTAAGAAAGCAAGTTTGAAAATTCCCCAGAAAATCTTCTACATTTTGTCCCATTAATTGTCTTCGCATTTCAAGCTAAGTTCGAGGCTTAAAGTCTCTCAAAAGACACGATTTAAATCTCTTTCAATGGTTTTTTTGATACCCGGGAAAACAAGCCACCCGAAAGCCTTCTTATCATTTTCATATTTCCATTGAGTTCTCTACTCTCTATCTCCTGATCTCTCGGCATCCGTTTGAAGCCCTTCAACGACCCTTTCACACCATCGATTGATCGTTTGGATTGCTTTATTTGGATCTAGGCTAAAAGGCAAACAGGTTTGAGTCCATTCACCGGCCGAGCGAATGAACTCAGCCGTTTGGTCATTTGGCTGTGACCAAATTTGAATGTCAGCTTTGGTTAGATAATTGCCATTAATTGTCGCCGGAACCGATAACGGGGCGACAGCGGAGGAGAAGGAGGACAGAAAACCCCAAATCGATATGCCATTGCCTTCATTGACGTTTGTCAGCGCGCGCGCTCATTTATTGTTTCAGTTTCATGAATGGCCGGCCGGCCAACACGAAACTCGGTTACTATTCGAGTTGTTGTTGCTGCTGTTGTCAAGTTGACGGTGTTAACATGCAATTATGAGGCGGGTGACACAACGGCCCCAGGGAATGGTAACCTGGCGAGTGCATTTGCGGCTAACAAGCGAGACTGCATCTGCGGTTCTAAGCCAATTTGATGAATGGCTTTTTAATTGGCAAGCCTTTCGATTAGGGACCCCCGATTGTAATTTGCATATGTGCAGAGTTGGCAAACACAGCGACCTTGACCCTAATTAAGTCATTAACCAAACTAGAGTTCCCAGGGGACACGCGCGTTGCCTCTCAAATCGAAGCAGTTCGGCAAACGATCGCCCAGGGCCCCTCGACGCGTCGGCGTCCCCGACGACACTCCCAACCGAGTGACGGATGGTCCGTGTCATTTGATGTTAATGTTGTGACATTTATCATGGGCCCCAACCGCCCGGCCCGGCCAGCAGGCGAGCGAGACAAGAACACAACGAAACTTGATTATCGGAGCCGGTGCATCGCCTCTCGTTAGGCGGAATGCTGAGGCCGCCCCGGCTGGGCTCTGGCTGTTCTTTGGCCTCTTTACAAATGAGTTACAGCGCGGGGTACGGATCGGTTTGGTAGTTGTGAGTTGGCCAGGTCGATTGCTGGATCAAATGGCGTGTGGTCTGGGCCATCAAAACACATAATTTCGCCTGGGGGGAAAGCGTGTGAGTGTGCGAGTGGTGTGCGTGTGTGTGAAGTGTTGGAAATTGTAAAAAATGTTGACAGGCATTTGGACAATTTGTGGCTAATTTTGAGTGACGGCCGGCGAAGGTTCCACGAAACGGCATTGATCCGAATATCGAATCATCGAAGGCGGAGGAAAAACTTCGTTTCGGTTTCGGAGATTTTCAAGTTTTTTTGATTGATGCTTTCGAAGGTTTTGCGTTTTGGATTCACGTTTTAATCGGAGACTTAAGTTAATTTCACAAGATCATCTTTCCCAGGGAATTCAAGACCCAAAACTGAGACCCGACTCAGTGGATTTAAAACAGCTTCACAGGTGCGGAAGTTTTAATAAACGACTTAAAGTTTTCTGAAGCCTGACGGAGCCAACGGTTCGAGGAGATCCAAATGGCTTTTTAGAAATTTTAAGAGGTTTATTTGAGAGTTTCTAGTAGTTCATCGATTCATTTAATCGATTGGACTTTAAATCTTCTGGAAAGGTTCAATCTGAAGTGGGTTCTTTAATATTTTCCCAGGCTTATGGGTTCCCAATAGAGAAAAGCTGCCAGGAAACTGATTATTTAAAAATCTATTAAGCCATTTATATTTATCAAAGCCTTGAAGGTCTGCTGCTTTTCTCCCTGGCCCATCCAGAGCCCTGTTTCCTTCTTATTGATTCTTCTGCTTGAGGACCCAAAGAGACATTAATTCAGTGGGCCCACAGTGGCGGGAATTTGATGTTGAACATTACATTCAATAACAGTTACCCAGCCTCTGGTCACCCCCTCGTCCCCCTCGCACCATATGGAGCATTGAAAAATAAAAAAAACGTGCTCAGCCTTGTAACTGAATTTCAATGGCAAGTCCACGATTAAGTTTCCACCGAGACTGCGACTGCGACGGCGACGGTGACGGTGACTGTGACCGCGGCCGGGGCAGGCGAGTCGCAGTTGCTTGATGACTTGCGAAAAATCTCATCTCCCCGAGCAGCGAAAAAAAAAAAATGCAAGCCCACAGAGCCGGCCGATCAACAGCCTGGGCATTGTAAAAATCTTTTCAGTTTTTTTGCAAGCCGGGGGGAGGCCGAGAGGGCCGACGAACGGGCCTGAAAATGACGCAGTAAAAATTGAGAAGTCCGCCTTTTATGACAGACGAGGCACGAACAGCTGAGTCCGGCAGACAAACCGGCTGCCAGCCAAAAGGTATCCGTATCGCCATCGGTATCTCTGAGATACAGATACCTTTATCGGCCGGCACAACTTTCGGGGCAACAAAGCGTAATTAGCGGCTCCGCCACGGAACGTGTGAATGGAAGGAGCGCTGCCCAGCAGGGCCACGGGAGGGGGGCTCTTTAATTAGGTTCTCTTGATTGGCCAAGCTGGTGGGGTGTAGAATCAATCGAACCTCTTAACAAAGACCGGCGACTAGAGGAGATTCAAGGTCGTTTCTATTGTCCAATTGTCGGAGCGTAAAAATCGTGAGCTTCTTATGCGGAAACAAAAGTCGAAGCCGAAGTTTTCTTTGCTCACGCGCCAAGCTGACGGGAGTTTTATTTTTGGGTTCTCCCAAAGAAAGTGAAAAGTTCAAGGAAATGATGGATCGCTTAAAGGTCGGAAATGTCGTTGGTAATACTCGAGAGCAGCTTAAGTTTCGGCCTTGAATTTTCACGGTTTAAAAGAAAGAGTCACCTGAGTTTGAGGGAAGAAATCAAAACAAATTTGGAGCTGAATGATCAAGAAGATTTGAAGAGAGTTAAAAGAGGTTTTTTCTGAAGTCTATGATTTGGGATTTTTGTAAGAGACTTAAGAGAAATCAACAAAACCTAGACTTCTGGGACGGTGAGAATGCAGTTAATAAAGGACCAATTTAAATTTTAGGTGGGGCACAGAGCAAATGAGAAGTCGAGTTGAAAGACAGCTCAATGTTAAGCTTTTTATTATTCCCTCAGATCTTCATAAAAATATCTCCTAATTATAAGGTATTTAGTTAAATTATATATTTGATTTTATAAACCTAAAAACGACTTTCTTCTAAGGCTTTTGGCTGTATAGAAAATAGAAGAAAATGTAGTTTAAAATGGATATGAATTGGCCTCATTTCTTACTTATAGAATGGGTCTCTTTTTAAGGGGATTAAATCTCTAAAGGAATATTTACTATGAGTATTATTATTGCCTTCCTCTTAGGGATATATTATTTCACCTACAGGTTATCTATTAGACCGCCTTTAAAATTTCGAAAACCCTCACCAAGCTTTGATTTCAAAGATTCCCTAAAGGAATACAAAATCCTAAGTCTTTCGAAATTTACTTCGACGCCCAACAAGATTATTTCTCAACCTCTGGAGACTCTTTAATTTCCGCTTGACGATATGTCGGGGATTCTTAAAGTCGACTTCCCTTCATTCTTAATTGGATGAGCGGAACGTTCTGAATTTCGTTTCACAGCCTCCAACTTCCCACTCTGCGTTTATAGAGTTTTACGATTTGATTCGCAATTATTGCCCCCCTCGCAGGTGTGTGGGGGC